>JAOEHI010044940.1:0-21067 GCA_025447815.1 Percopsis transmontana | reverse complement strand
CTATTGCACGCACACTCTTCTGGTCGCTCTCTGAGGTCTTCAGGCCAAGACCTTTTAACTGTTCCCAGAACACATTTCCAAACAAGAGGTGATCGTGCTTTTTGTGTGGTGGCTCCAAGGCTCTGTAAATCTCTCTCTTTAGCCTTGAGAGCCTTGGATTCTATGGAAACTTTCAGAAAACACCTAAAGACACATCGTTTTAGAAAAGCTTTTGATTAGCCATATGGCTTAGTATTTTACGTGTTGTTGTTTTTATTTGTTTTTTGATGTAAAGCACATTGTGACCCCTCTTGTCTGTGAAAGGTGCTATATAAATAAAGTTTACTTACTTAGCAGACACTTTTATCCAAAACAGTACAATCAGATCATTTATCAGGCTTTTGTCCAAATCAACTTACAATTACATGATGCAGGTAGGGGTTAGGCATCTTGCTCAAGGATGCTTATAGGTAGGCCAAGTATGGGGCTCGAATCCACGACCTTCTGGCTGGGAGTCCAACACCTGGACCACTAGACTATCTAGACATTGGACTATCCTGCCTCCAAAGTGACTTACAATTACATGCTGCTATTACATGGAGCAGTTAGGGGTTAGGCATCTTGCTCAAGGATGCTTACAGGTAGGCCAACTCTGGGGCTCGAACCCAAAACAACACCAAGACCACCAGACTATCCCCAATGTAATTGTCACAATATAATCCACCGATATTATGCCACCTCTTTCTTTCTACCTTCATTAACTTAACATTTCGTTAGTAACCTCCTTGGTCCAACGCAAAACCAGCAGAAAGACCTGTGACCCTGTAAAGGTGCATCGTCCCACATGCTGAATGCGGCGTGACGTCAACTTCACACTCTATAGCTGCCAGTTATGTGTGTGTGTGCGTTTGGTTATGCATGCAGTGGTTGTAGGCGACTTATCACTTGTGTGTGTGTGTGTTTATGCTCATGTTCAGGTGCATGCATGTGCATATATTGTGTCGGTGTGTAAATGTTTGTGTTTGTTCTTGGTGAGCAGCAGGTCTAAATGATGCAAATAAAGAATGGGTCGGTCGCCCTGAAGGCTTAAAAAAAGGTACGTGGCCTGTGATCACATGACCAATAATGACAGGTTCAACTGTAATCTACTGTACCCTGCAAACCAGGTAAATCAAAATCATCCCCAAAACTCAAATCACACACACACTTCGTACTGTACAAGTTTTTCTACAGTCGATGTTGCCCACCTTTTGTTTACTCGTGGTTTTACAAATTTCTTTGTCCTGTGTGTGTGAGCCAGGCTGTGTCAACTCCAGCGGGTTCATTCGTGACTAACACAGCAGAGACAAACAGGAAGGAAGCTCACAAAAAGAGAGAGAAGGGCAACAAAAAGAGAGAGAAGAATCGAAGATACAGTAAAGGGGAAACGGCAAGACATCAGGGAATATTCTAGAGTAAAGACAGCGCATTTCCCTATGGAACGGCCCTGGTTATCAACTAGAGGTTATTATGCTACGAAGCACTAATGAATTCATTAGCTAAATGAAATATCAATAAAGGCTGGAGACGGTGTTAAAATCGATGCACATCGCCTCACTCTCCCCCATCTACCTCCCCTCTGTCTCTCTCTCACCCTTCATTCCCAATTATCCCTCCTGCTCACCTCGTCCCCCACCCCCACCCCCCCCCCACACACACACACACACACTCTCTCTCTCTGGCGTGTTGAATGTAAACTGTGATGGAGGACATTAGTGGCGATCAGTGGGCGCACTTTGCCGAGGTCAGCAGGAACGGGCCAGTCATGGAGGACTTTAGTATTCAGCACTCACCTGCCCTGGCGAGCACACCGCGCTGCCTTGGCTGACTTGCCTGCCTTGGCTGGCTTGCTCTTTTGTGCGAGCGTGTGTGCCTGTGCGTGTGTGCCTGTGTGTGTGTGTGTGTGTGCGTGTGCGCGTTCGCTTCGTGAGCGACTGCAGCATTTGCGACGGTGGCTCTGAAACAGCTTGCCTGAGGACACAAGGCCGAGCGGTTCGATAGCGTCTCATAATGACACTTTGGGAAACTTACGAAGAGTTATTTTTGTGTACATCTCCAGAAATGTCAGGATGCTATTGCTATTGGCTTTGTAGTCAAGTTGGAGTTCTACATGGTTTATTATTTTCATTAGCATTTCAATGCACAAAGATTTCTAGGTGTTAAATCTCCACTTGCAAGAAAACTAGCATACCGAATGGGGAACCGATTGGCTCATTTAATCTCGGGCCTCTCATGATGATTGCTTAATATTTGCAGCTAAGCACTTCACTCGCTCAATTGTGGCCATGTTTTCATACAAGTAACCTGTTGTTTCACAGATAATTGTTCAAGTGTGAATGTTTAAATGCCATCTCATTTACATAAACATCCGTGAAAACACACTTGCGTTCACAAGCTCACATATGCTTTCAAATGACACATTTGCTTTCACCTACCATGACACTTTACTGTAAAGAGAATCATTTATAAGCTCAGTGCAGCAGCTGTGAAATACCATATCGATGAAAGTGGTACTGTCGATTAATTTATTACATGTTCTGTGCATACAGGGATATTCCACAGGGTAAGCGTCTGTAGGCACAAAGTCTAGGCATAACTCTGCACCCTTACTTACCCTCAGAGTGAAAGAAAGACATGAAGAAAAGAGAAAGATGAAATGAAACAGAATGGAAAGCGTGTTTCATCTTAGACCAAGGCCGGATTAACCATATATGGCATCAGGGGGCACCAGCCAATGAAGGGCCAAATGATTAAGACCAGGACTGGATTTAAAAATATTTGTAACATTTTCTATATATAATTTTTTACTGGAAGAGTAAAAATTATATTTTGCTGCTGTGTATGTTTCGCTGCTGTGCATCTAGACGTAGGCTACAGGGAGGCGTGGAGAGTGGCAAAGAGAGAGAGAGACGCTGTTTATTCCAGTAATGACAGTAGTACACCTGATTGCTAGATAGAAAATATGTTCATAGACCATTTTACTAAACACTCCATGCTCCATGGTCTATATAGCCATAGTCAATTTGACTTTTTTTACGTGTAAAATGGGGGGCACTTCCAGTGCGGTCACCCTAGGGCACCACACTGCGTTAATCCGGCCCTGCTTGGACTGCTTTGCATCGAGTGGCTCTGCGAGAAGTACGCCCTGCTTTACACACCTTGCCTCATCTCTGCCCATGTCCTCCGTCAGGAACAAACGCTTTTGAAGTGTTAATGAGAGTTTGAAGGATGACTCACTGCTGATGATTAAGCACTAATATACATATGGGAAGCATCTTTCACACGCACACGTCTAAAAGGCCCATCAAAATGACTAATTAGTGATGATAAAGCAGCTATGAGCCCATCCTAATCGAGACACAGGCCCAGGACTCCAGAGGGAAGTTAGCTAAACAAGTAGACATCAAACTCTTCCGTTCAGCACTGGCGGACGGAGAGGCCGTTTGCAGAGGCTGCCCTTGTAAAGCACTCGTGTGCAGCCGCTGTTTTGCTAATGCTATGAGGCCTTATCAAAGTGAAGACGTGAGCGCTTCTACAGAAGCGTTTGTACGCTGCCGATCTGGGCGGAACCTGAAAAAAGGCAGCTGATGTGCTGGCATGATTTCAGATCCACTACAGAGGAACGGACAGCAGAGAATCCCGCAGGTCAGCATGGGTAAAGATGAGGTTTAAACTTGCACGCCCGTGGTTCATCGCCTATTGTTTACACAGTTCAGGGCATGACAGTTAAGCTAGTTGACCCAACTGTTGCGCTATAGCTAACACAGTTTCTAGGTTGGATTCATCCCCTGCATAGCTCCTGCAAGCAGGTTTTTATTTCTCTCTTACATTCTAAACATTTCATCCCTTACAGAAAAAAACAATGACAACTTTCCATGAATTTCCCATGTGAACCACATCACATTGTAAAGTTGTAGCTGTGGCCAATCCAAATTAGCATTTGAAATATAGAATTATTATTGTTTTATTCAACAGGCGCCAGAAAGACTTCTGTCACAAAATCAATTGGACAACCTAATCAAATCAAATTCACTAGTGGCCACAAAAAACAATGGAAATGTAAGATTAAATTAACAATTCAAAATAAGATCAAATAAATGTGTTTAAATAACCACATAATATAAACCGCTTTAACCAAAATTCATAGGATTAGACACAGATTAGGTAAAAGACAAGATATAACCAAGATAAAAAATAATCAGTTGACGTCGAAACAAAACCAAATAAGACAAGACAAGACACTGTTCTCACTTTCATTCCAGTCCTTAAATGTTGTTCTCAAGTCTTTTCAACTCAAAATGCATTAACTCAATAGACCAATAAATGTCACACGTTCGGGCGATGTGTTTGTGAGAGTGTGTGTGTGTGTGTGTGTGTGTGTGGTTTGAGCTGGGGGGAACTAGTTTTCACTGTCCGCGGAAAAGAATGAAGGTTGGGAATGAAGGGGTAATGGCGGTTGCCAGGTATAGTTTAATATCGGGAGGGAAGGCGAGGGGAAGGGGTAGTAACAGGCAGGGACAGGCCACAGTCTGGAATAGAATCTGAATGCTGACAGTAGTGAGGCCGGAGGTCGGGATCTGCCGTGGAACCCGGGACAACGATCCCTTTTAGGACCCAGCTGAGTAGATTGTCTTAACGGTAAGGCTCGCCCCCGCGAGGGCATACAACACTGCAGGTGAGAATAGGCAACGTCAAACCCGTTCCTCCGTCGGGTCCCTCTGAAGCTTTTCAGGGAGCTTTCCGTGTGTGGGAGGACTAGCTAATTTCCGAAGGCATTTGCTGGCATGCTGTTTCTCACAGTCAAGTGTGTAGTCAGTCTCTAGCCCTTGCTCTCACTTCCCCTGTCGCAGTCTCTCTTGCTTCTACGCTCGTTCTCCCCTCACCCCCAGGTGTCGCTCATTATTTATTTTCCCGGGCTACCACGCCAACCTGTTGTTTTTTTTTGTAAAGGATCTCATACGATTCAATGTATTCCATTATATTATTAGTCACCCACAGAACGAGATCTCTGGAGCAGTGTAAACGTATTCAGCTGTCAGAGAGGTCCCCGGGTTGGTTGTCAGTTTGTCTCTGTAGTTCTACGGCACCCTCTGATCCTCACATGTCTTTACTCTTTGTCTGTCATGTTTCAGCAGATCCTATACTGTATAATACATGAGATGTGTCTCAATGTGTGGGACTGTTAACGGGGAAAACGGGCCAGATGGCCCCCATGAGACCACTGGAGTCGCCAACACACGGTAATTAACAGCACGTGTGTGTGTGTGTGTGTGTAAGCATTTTCTAACCTTCCGGAGGATGGGACTCTCTGCTGCCTGTCTCACTGCATGCACATCCACGCCCCCGCGCTCTCATCACAGTCAGTGTAGGGGCCCACCATGGCAGACTGGTAATGACTAGGGCACACACACACACACGCACACGCACACTTGCACCAGCTGCTCCGTTCCTCCTCTCTCATCAAACTTGTCACCAGCGCCGCCAGTTTGTCTCGTTTCACATTAAGCGCTCATGAATAATGTGTGATTACCACAGACCCTCCGAGCAGCGCCCAGATCTGCTGTACTGGCACACACACACACACACAAACACACACACACACACACACGTACACGCACACACACACTCACTCTCTCTCTCTCTCTCTCTCTCTTACATGCATGTCCTCATAGCAGACCTACGGTACACATACGGTCACCCTGACACTAAATGCCAGTTTAGTGGCATGAGTACTGGGAAGTGGTCACAGAGTTATCCTGCCTAACCCCCACCACCACCACCACCCCCAACACGCACAGTCCCCATGTAATTCATGCTGTTTTAGGCCTGGCAACTCATCTACTGACAGCACTGATGTAATCGTATTCATTTAATTCCCGCAGCCCTGAAGAGGACGTGAAAAAGGCACAATAGATTCATGGCTGGTTATCTCATTCATCCCTTATGAGGTATGCCAATTTACACACAGGTTTAATTAGTTTAAACAGAAACAATAGAACTGTTTTAGGTGGTTTAGAAGTGGGGTTTAGATTCCTTGTGCCTATCGTCAAAATAAACAATAAACACACACACACACACACACACACACACACACACACAGCTCTGTCTTACTGGTGAATCGTTGCTAGCGGATTGACACAGTGGTCCTCTGAAGACCCCCTTGACGCGGCGGAAGTGCCCGTTGCTCAGGTGAGTCGAGCTGATGACCAGGTAATAGCAGGCACTGCAAGCCATTCCGGGGTCTCGCGCCCATGCGTGGGGCTCCTGGGCAGGTGTACGATGGTGTTATTGCCGGTGTTCCCGGTAACGCTGGCCTCGCCGATCTCCTCAAGGTGAGAGTGTCTTGTCGGAAATCTTGTCGGGAAATTCTTCCCCTACATTATAACTCCGATAAGGCGACAGTCTCCTTTTACAATCAGATTGCCAACGATTACAAATTATGTATCCGCTGTATGTGGTGGGGAGGTGGATGAACGAGGAAGAGAGAGACAGAAAAGGAAGACGGATTGATCGGAGAAGGAGGGGAGACAGGGACAGAGACAGAGAAGTAAACTATTAGATCGCCCGCGCTGCTGGAGTCTGCGTTTGCCGTGTGTCGTTGGCTCAGGCTAAAAGAAATGAATGAGCGCCTGTAGAGTGCAAGGCAGGAATCCAGCCAGTCCCCCCTCTCCCTCGTTTTACTCTTTCTTCTCCTCCTTCCAGTGGACTTGATCTTTAAAGTATAGTCTCGGCAAAATAAACGTCGCAGCCGCGTTTCTTTGTAAAGAAGAAGGCGGTGAACCCTGTCGCATGTGCGTCTCCGCTCTAACACGTCGAAGAAGAAACGATTAGGCGATTTCGCCCTCCTTTCATTTTCTTGGATCGGTGCTTTATTCTTGTAGGAGTCAAATCGCCTTCTCGTGAGTGCTCACGGGGGGCTGGAGGTAAATCCAACGACGACAGCAGTTGTCTTCTCGCTGCAGCCATAAAGTGGCGGAGATATTTTAAGAAATACGCTCCGTGCTTTATCGTCTCTCCGAGGACCCGTGCACTTGAAAACTCGACCGGACCGGAATCTTCGTCAATCCCGTATAGTGCTCTCTCTCTCTCTCTCTCTCTCTCTCTCTCTCTCTCTCTCTCTCTCTCTCTCTCTCTCTCTCTCTCTCTCTCTCTCTTTCTCCTGCTCTCTCTCGGTTTGTTGTGAGTGTGTGTGTATGTATGTTTGTGTAGCCTATGCGTGTGTTGCTTTGACACTCGCTGGCAACCTCAGCTGTCTACGTTCCTCTTGAGTGACTCGAAATGAAGTGGCACCCGCCATCTCCCTCACTTTTCACCCCTTAGACTTGAGAGAGAGAGGGAGCTTAGGGAATAGGCTTTATTAAATTGAATTCCTTTCGAATGACCAGACATACTGACAATAAGTAGTGTGTTTTGTCAAATAATTGTTTATTCTTTTTTGCCCCTCTCTCTCGCGACCTCAAGCCTGATTAAAGACTTCCTGGAAAACATTTTGAAACTAAGTTACCAAAGTTGCAGTCAGAAAAGGGCCTATATAGGTATATGGACAAGTGTTTCTGCGACCGCACCTAATGTAGTCCAAGGGCCCATAGCTACATATCCAGCCCAGTAAAATAGTAAGTCTGACTGTCGAGACAGATTTCGCAGTAGAACACTTTGTATTTTACACGACATAAAGGCAACGCTGCCCGGAGCTGTCCAGAAATGTGGTGCTGAAATTGCAAGTTGTCCTTTCTGTTCTCTCTCGCTCTCTCTCATTCTACACACGCGCGCGCGCGCACCCCCCCCCCACACTGAAAGCGATTTATAACGCATACAATCTGCATCCACAAAAGACCTATCCTGAAGATTACCCGGATTTTCATCTATTTTATTGTTGTTCTCTTTGTGTATTTTTAAGGCCTAAAGGCTTGACAGTAGCGCACTAGCTAGGCCTACTACTTCTTGTATTCGAAGGCTTAATTGAGTTAACGGAAATGGAAGTTTTAGCAGGAAGGCTACTAATGTGTTAATTGTGAACTGTCCCCATCATGGATGTTTGGTTAGCTTTGATTCCAGTGACAGCATAACAAAAACCGAGAAGAGAACACAAGGTCTCCTTTTCTCTTTAGGTAAAGAGTGAAAAGCCTCTTTATCCCAGCTTTCATTCAACACTAAGAGAGCTTGAATCAAAAAAAGTCTTTATTGTTAGACCTTGTGACAGCTTTCTTTTTGTGGAAAAAAAAGCATTTTTTTACACATGGATGTTTGCACCTTACTTTACAACTTTGGCTAACTCTATTTTGAAAACTCTCCCCCAGAAATTTCTTAGACCCCTATGTGTATATATTTATAGCTATATTTACATCGGTCGCTATTACTATGAGCTAGCTTCAGAGCTAGCTTCAGAGCTCCATTATTCAAAAAAGCATTTTTTTGCCTTTAGATTATATTTGTTTTGACTGTGTGTGTGTGTGTTTGTGTGTCATCAGCATGCCTGCCATGCTACATCACAGGTTTGGGGACGTGTGCAGATATACTGTATAGTGGAGGAATCTAGTAACCATGAATCTTTTTCTCTCTATATCTTTGTTCATATATGGGCCTATGAAATTCAATAGAGGCTTGCGGTCCTACTCTCTGTGACAAAGCACGCGTGTTTATGCACACACACACACACACACACACACACACACACACACAAATGCATTCACATACTCACAAGGAAATATATTAATGCGCTCACATGAACACGCTCGCACACACAGGTACACACACTGTTAAGCACACACACTCGGTCACACACAAACACACACACTGACACACATATCCAGGTATGGCTGTATTAACACCTGTATAAAGCGGCAGAGCGACCCTGACTGGTCTCCCAAGAGAGAAGGAGAGCAGCGACAGGCATTCTTCTGCTCTGTGATGGATCCCTCCTCGGCTGTAATGGTCCAGTCTGCCATGCAGAGTACTGTTGTAAACTGAGAGAAATGTGCACCTCTACAATCTAGCTCAAACAGACTGGTTTTATACTGCTTAGCGGAAAGGGTAAGTGTAACTATCTAAATGATAATGTCGGAGATTTTCGAAGCCGTGTTCAAGAAATGATTTGTCCAAACTGTCACTCATGTCAGGTCAGCCTTTGACTAGGTCTTTCAAGCTTTAAAGATCTTTTAAACTGCTTGAAGACCTACAGTATGCTACAAAAAGCAGCAGGACATTTTCCAAAGAACTTGACCTTTATTAACGTTCTGAATTACAACATTTCAGTTGATAGGCTTGTGTATGGAGTGACCATACAAAACAACTAGACAGTGAGTTGAAACTGAGTTGAACTTTCTTGCATGGTCTTTGTTTAATACAAAACAAGGACTATTTTATCTCAATCCTTGGGCCTCTTTTATTTAAATAGTACATTAGCTCAAACTAGGCATAATTGCATTGCTTACTTACTTTTGTTGGATTTAATGCGAACTGTGATAAAAGTGTATTCTTTACACTGTATGCTTAACACCCTGTTATATTGTGATGAGTTAAATGAAGCCTCAACAAATGCGTTATCATCCACAATAAAAAATGGCTCAAAAATAATGAAGATTCTTGCATGGCCTTCTCTTATCCATCCATTGTTTTGTTTTTTAATAATGGTCTGCTGCCCATCCTCTCCAGATTCATCTTATGTCACATCTGTAGGCCTATTATGGTCTTCAGCCTCATATAAGGGCTATCTTTGGTCCCTGAAGGGTTGTCTGCCTCTCTGGCTTATACTGTATGGTGAAGGGGACTTCATATAAACTGTGTCCATAAAATGTCATGGATCAGATCTACAGTATGTTAAGTTGTTGCATTTGATTGGCTTATCTAAACGTTTTGCCTCTGAAGCATGCTTGTTGCTACAGTTTCACATATTACATTTACATTTGTATTTATATTTTTGGCATTTAGCAGACACTTTTAAATAGTTCAACATAGTAATCAGCTGGTTGTATGTAAGCTTAAATTTTAGCCAGTGTTAATCTGTTAATCTGTTAATAAAGATATGACTAAACTAAAGCATCACATAGCTCATGCCGGTGCTGTAGTCAAGCCCATGTTAGCTGATTATGGCGCTGTCCAATTCAAAAATGACACTTCACCAGGCGCTCCGTTTAATACCCACCCATGTTAATTCATTAAGCTGCTTTTTTAGCTGCTTTTTTATAGTTTGGCTGCAACTGTTTTTTTTAAATCTCCTGCATGGCAGCTCGATGACACCCATCAACACCCCAGCTCTACCTTAACTTCAGTATCATTGGTGTAGCTGTATATCATGTTGCTGTCGGTTCTGTTCTGTTCTGTTAACCCAATGGGGCGGGGGGGTGTTCACTGGTTTATCCAGAACAGAACCATACCACCAAACATAACTGTGTGGTTTCAGACTGGAGATATTCTCTGATGGAGCAGTTCCAACTAAAATATCTCTTTGTGCGCCTGGTGTAAAGCATTTTCAATGGCCTTTGTGTACGATATTGTACGTACCACTTGTGTACTTACTTGTCGCTCTGCTAAATGACTGCATAGTATCGGCCTATAATGGAGGCCAGACAGTACGTTTGTGAGTGAATGCAGCGTTGATCTTGTTGACCAGCACAGCCTGTACTCAAACAATTCATTTGTTTTCTCTCTAAGATGACTGGGCTCTTTCACTAGCACGATGTTGGCCTGTGGGTCATATGTGTGTGCTTGTGTGTGTGCGTGTGCATGTGTGAGTGCGTGTGTGAGTGTGTGAGTGTTTGCTTCCAGTGCTGTACTTAGACCTGTTCCCAGGGTGATCTGTCTGTTGGCTCTCAGTGTTAAACTCCAGCATTCCCCGGCTGTTACAATGTCCTCCAGCAGTCAGTGGACTTATTATATCAGGAGCACACCTAGAGATTGCACGTGACCAAAGTCCTTCTTTCCAGCTTGGTGACACCCACGGGCAGTTGCTTCGGGCAGTTTATACTTCCAGTACGAGGTCAGTGCAACCACACGATTGGCTTAATAGGTTTCCCGATCGTCCGATGTAAAGCAGCTGATTGGCTCTTTGGTGGGAGGGGAAGGACATAGAGTTCTATTCAGGATTCTTGGAGTGGTCTGACTCAATATAGTGACCGAGACCCACACACTGTAACAGGATGAAGTGGGCTGAGTGCAGATGCAGGTGGACGAGCAAAAACACTGAGTCAAAAACTAACAGCAAACGCGCACGGAGAAGCAATATGGCAAATGAATAATAAATAACACTTTATTCTATATAACACACTAACGTTATGTTGCATCAATGACAAACAACAGGTGCAGTGAATGAATGAATGATTGATGAATTAAGAATTATGAATGAAGTCCGGTGTGCAGCTGGGGTGCGCTGAAAGTATGGATGGCTACGAGCCGGTGGAGAGGGCACCGGTGAGGTAGAACGGGGAGGCAGTGCACCGCCCCTGGGTGCGACTCCTGAACTTACACACACACACAGAAATACATGCATGGACCCACTATGCACTATGCATTCATAGGACCAGATTGGGCATGCCATAATACACATGCTGTGTGTTGGTGATAACAACGTTGTGTGTCTTCTCTCTGCGGGCGCTGCCAGCTGGGAAAACACTTCCCTCACACGAGAAAAAGAAACCAATTTCACGCAGGAAATTACCTCTAGTGTCTCTTGGCGAAAGCTTTAGTTAATGTCTCATACACTTAAGCACTGCTAGGTAATGCGTTTTCTATGTCCCGGTGTGCAAGCATGCGCGAGGCAACAGCAATAATGACTATATCCTGAACAATCAGGTAATGCGGCGACAATGGGCCCAGTGCTTTTGCTGATAGAACAAACAGCTCCTTCTGTATTTGGTTTAAAAACATTTAACGGTGACCAGCAACAACAGCAACGGGTAGGGCATAAACCAGGCAGGTGACTATGCCTAGGTAACCTAGTTTCATGCCTTTAGGTCATATAGCATTTTCTAATTGTGGTTTGGGAGGGGGAGGGGGAGGGGGGGGGGGAATACAACTAATTAAATACAAATCATAATAACAAAAACTAACTATGGATTGGATTTTTCATATTATTTATTGACATTATGTTATTTATAACACTTTGTTATTGATGAAAAAATGGGCATGAATTTGTAATGGAGGTCACGGTTGTTTATATTCCATATTTATATATTTGTATACTTTATGTTATGCTATTAGTAAAAGAAGCAGTTCATAGCTTGTGATGCATGCGTCCATGAGAGCGGTCCCAGGCTATAAACTCTTCCTATTTGTCAGTATCTCTCCGTTCGACCCTGCCCCCACCTTCGCTCTGTCTTTATCGCTGCCTGTGTGTGTGCACGAGCTGTGAGAGGCTTCTGTTTGGGGGTCGCAGCTCTGAAAGTTTGAAAAAGCACAAATGAAATGTTGGGGGTGGGTAGTTGTGTAAATTTTAAACACTCTAATCCCTTAAAGTACTCCCCCCTCCCTCCTAGCCTTCTCTCTTGCTGTCTCTCTCTGCATCTGGTGCACTCATTACTGCTGGAGATGATGCAGTAATACTGGGGGGGGGGGTCTAGAGAGAGAAAGAGAGAGACATATTGAGAGGGAGAGAGACACTAGAAGAGAGAGTGAGAGAGAGCAAACGGGAAATAGAGATATTGTGAGAAATAGAGAGAGAGTGCCAGATCTTGGGAGATAAAGAGGAAGCAATGAAAGGCATGCAAAGAGAGAGAGAGGAAAAACTCAAGAGTAGAAGAGAGAGAGACAAAGACAAAGACATAAAGACACAGAAAGAAAGATAGAATAACACGGAGAGAGAGAGGAAGAGAAAGTCAGCTCTGCCCATTTTCTGCCTCTGGCATCTGAAATATTACAGTTAGCTTCATATTTCTCTATTTTATGCGCAGTGGACAGACCTGCTGCTGAATGTGTTATGATCCAGAAGGGGACAAGTGTATGGGTACATAAAATACGTCTTGGTGTGTGAATGAAAGCATGTGAGTGTTCACGTAAACAGTTTATCAGTTCCATAAAAACAGTTATGTTAAAAAATAACAAAAATGGAGAGTAGAGGAGGAGACATGTTCGTCTGTTTCTTCCAAACGAGGTCATGCAGAGGTTGTTATTCTCATTAGATTCCACAGTTCAAGGTAAATTCTATGGTACATGTTTTCAGCACGGCACTTAATATAATTGAAGGCCATCCTATGGCTCTTAGAATTAGGATTTAGCTTCGCAATGTGTGTATTTGTCCACCTGTACATGTTTGGTGCTGTGACTGAAGCATTCTGTTTGATTTATTACTGTGTGTGTGTGTGTGTGTGTGTGTGTGTGTGTGTGTGTATGTGTACATGCACCTGCGTGAGTGAGTATATACATGAGTGCGGGTTTGTGTATTGCATATATGTATAGAGTGTGTGTGTGTGTGTGTGTGTGTGTGTGTGTGTGTGTGTGTGTGTGTGTGTGTGTGTGTGTGTGCAGGCGTACGCGGGCATCAGCTTAGAGTATAAAAATGCCATAAACATGGTTGTTGTGTCCGCATATGGGCAAAAGCGCGCGCACATTGGCCTGGCATCGCAGATTGATAGGAATGAAATATCCCGTAATCTAAATGTAAATGGAAAGGAAATTTACCGGTGGATTCTGTGTAATTACCAGTGGCACAATTTATTAGAGCTGTGTTTGTGCAAGGCATAGAGGAGAAGAGAGAAAAAAGAGTGACAGAAACAAATGAGAAAGGGTGAAAGGGTTATCGGAGTGACAGAGTGAGAAAGAAGATGATTTATATTTAGTTATGGTTTCATAGTGGGAGCCCACTGTGGAAGGAAGCAGTAATTGAAAAATAAGAGGAAGGGCTTTCCCCTGCCTTCAACTGTGGAAACTGACCTGGAGGAAGGGCGGGCCAGCCTGGACTATATTTAGTTGGAGGATGGGGCTAGGCGTGGGGTCCGGTCGCAGCTGACGTCGGGGCTTTGGGTGTGGGCTTGATCTGCTGGCCGCTGCTCAGTGAGTCAATGCTGTTGTGTGTGTGTGTGTGTGTGTGTGTGTGTGATGTATGGACAGAGGAGCTGTGTGATTTGTGCTGCGTTCAGGGCTGAACCCCGCTGGCCCTGCTACAAATGGGAAGCGTCGCCCGAGACACTGAGGGATAGGGACCATTAAAGAGTGCTCCTGCCTGCACTTGTAATGACTGTGCATCTCAAAGCACAGTGTGTGTGTGTGTGTGTGTGTTAGTATCTCTGCTTACATATGCCTGCCCCTGACAAATACCGGCGTGGCAGCGGCAGTTATTGGAGATGTCTCTTTACAGTAATGTGTGTCGACAGCGATTCGCTGAGCATCTCTCCAAGTGTATCCTCATTCCCCTCTGACCCCCCCCCCCCCCACACACACACACACACACACACACCCACACACACCACACACACACACACACACTGCCCTCCCCTACAGTTCCTGGTATTTTGGATGACTCTGGATGCCCTCTGTGTCAGTTCAGGCTCTCTGCTGCAACCATAAAGAGATCAGCGGAGTAGCTCTGAATAGCCTTAAATGGGAGATATGTAGTGTCAAAGGGCCTCACACCACCACACCTCAAACAGGAAGTCAGACCACAGTTATAGCGCTTCAGAAGCGGGTGGACTTTTGGGTGACCGACTGTTTATATGGTAGCGGGTTATAATCTGTAATTCAGCATGTAGCTGCAACTGCTTCCCTCTAATCTGCTTTAATCTCTGTGCGCATCTGCCTGATGTGAGTGAAAGAGAGAAGCAGGAGGTGGGGACGAGTCACATGACTCGAATCTAGATCGAGTCACGATGACGACTGGAGACTCGACCCGATGTATACATAACAGATAATTACTTCTACTTGACTCACAGAAATGAGTTAGCACTAATGACATGGACTAGACACTGATTTGGGCCTCGCTCAAGAAACGGAGAGAACATGGCTGGAGTGTTTTAGAGCACAAAACACAGCTGCGCCATAGCAGGTGAAGTGGGGGCCGCGTTGTGGTAAACCAGGGGAATTCATTCATGTTCTGTTGTGCCACCAAGAACTCACTAGACTATCCTGCCCCCTACTGACTGGGAGTCCAACACCCAGACCACTAGACTATCCTGCCCCCTACTGACTGGGAGTCCAACACCCAGACCACTAGACTATCCTGCCCCCTACTGGCTAGGAGTGCAACCCCCAGACCACTAGACTACCCTGCCCCCTACTGACTAGGAGTGCAACACCCAGACCACTAGATTATCCTGCCCCCTACTGGCTAGGAGTGCAACACCTAGACCACTAGACTATCCTGCCCCCTACTGACTAGGAGTGCAACACCCTGACCAATAGACTATCCTGCCCCCTACTGGCTAGGAGTGCAACACCCAGACCACTATGCTGCCTTCCAACCACTCAGATCTTCACCACTTAAATAACAATAGAATTCACAGTTCCCAGTATACAGCTAGCCTCGTCCTCTGGTTTTCACAAGAAATACAAAAAGTGCGCGCCAGGGGAAACGCAAATGACATTAAAGATGTTAAGGTTTCATGATTTGTCTTGTGAGGGAAAAAAACAGTGAAACAGAAAAGGTTGCTTGATGGCTAACTAATGTCATAATTCAAAATGACCTAATTCTTGATAAAAGTGGCACTGTAAAACACACATGTAGTAGAATAACTCGAATAAATGCGTAAGTACATTGCACAACTTCCGACTCACCTCTTCAAAATCCATCTCGGTACCTCGGCCACCAATCTCTCGACTTCATAGCACTAATGACACTAACAATAATTATTCTATCCTCCTTTCCTCACTTTCTTATCTTTTTGGATAAAAGCGTCTGCTAAATGCTATAAATGTAAACAACTAACTATTAACAAATACCAAACCAGAACATTGGTGAGGTCTGCTGGGTACGAATATATTTACATTGTACATTTTTATTTTGTAATATATATTTTATTATGATTCCCCACAGTTTTGGATCCTCCCGAGTCTTGTGGGTGGGTCTGTGCTCTACTTCCTCTCTGTGGACCAACTGCATTGCATTGCTGCCTGGCTGTATGGGATGGGTCTTACCGGCCTGTTTGTCACCTCAACAGTCTTTCACACTGCCGCCTGGAAGATCAGCCATCTCCGGTGTGTGAGCGCACGCATGTGTGTCCGTGTGCGTGCGTGTATAGTACACAAATCCGTACGTGAGAAGGTGTGGATGTTTGTGTGTTACACATGTAAACGTTTGTTGTTGAAATAGGTTACATCCAGCATAGAAACATACAAATGTATCTTATGATGCGCGCGCGCGCGTGTGTGTGTGTGTCTATGTGTATGACACAGACATGCTAATTATAACAAAGCCAAAGGGAAAGGCAGATGTAGCAGTGTAATGAGAAGAATGTCATATCCCGTCTATTAGGATTTACATAGAGCAGGGAGATGCTTCATTTCATTGAACATGAGCTAGAATGAGGGACCTTGTAACACACCCGACACAACAAACATGTTCTGGGAGACACGGTAAAAGCCAGGGAGAGCAGGCTGGTTGTAGTTTCCGGACGACGCAAAGGCCGGCGGTAACGCAGACGTAATGGCAAGGTGGATTTTCTCTCGCCTGGGCGCGGTTGCTAATTTCCCCGGCACGCTATGACACCGCTCGTGCCGAAATGGGCGTGGGGGGCGCAGTAGAGGGTGTGTCAGTCAAAATCAGGGGGCGCAGTGCTAGTTTGGTGTCAAATAAAACCAAATATTGCGCTAGCTCCTGGTCAGACCACGTCTTAGCGCAGGCGTTGGTAGTTTCCGGACTTTAGGCGAATGTGCATTAAGCACATAGCCTACCTATCCAAAATCACACACGCCACTTTCGTGTATGTTATGGGATCTATGCCGTGAATAGTTTAACTACTACTGTCCTTAACCTTTTTAATCACAAAACAAAATATATGCATGATATGCATGTATCATGGTGGTTTATTAGAGGTGCCATATTTGTGCACTTGGCAAATGTGCACCTCCCGAACAAGGACATCAGTTTTGACAGTTGGCTCCCGGGAAAACCATTTCTGCCGGTCTGGACTTTCGCCATCCATTACGAATTTGGCAGTTTGCCGAGACAGTGAGCACACTGCTGTTAAAGGGAATGAGAGGAGCTCATTTGATTGGCCGTAATTGAAGACAACCAGTCCTACTGTGAATTTATTCCTTCTAATCCAACCCTTTTACAACTGCGCCACATTTGCGCCCGTTTACTGCCGTCCCAAAATTAGCAAAAAAGCATTGGCCACACCTTAGATCAACTTGAGCCATGGACTTGCGCCGTGCCAGGCGTGTTGTGTGTGTTTCCTTGGTGTAGCTATTTCTAACTTTTTCTTTTATATACAACCCATCGCAAACATATATTGTAGCCTATTGTTGTATAGGCGTTCTATATATGTCTGCGTTGATTTGCAGTTAATCAATAACTAAATAAATGTACAGTATGAACAACCATGAACACCATGAAACACGTATTGATATTTTAGAATAAAAATTATTTAAAATGAAATATTTTGAAAATCACTGTTCTGTTTGACAATTTCACTACTTACCTACCAATTATACTTTATGTGCCTACAGTAGGCCTATAAAATCTATAAAATTTTAGTGTAGTAGTTAATTTAGTTCATCCTCTATATTTCAGAGAAACTGAAAAATGAGTTCATTACCCCCGCCCGTTTATTTATTTGAAAAATGTTTTTGTCTGATTCCTTGCTTCCCATTTTTACTCACAATCTCTCACTCACATTTTCTCTCTCTCTCATTGAAGAAGAGTTGAACAGCGCTTCCACATGTGCGACAGAATAGCCATCTACTTCTTCATCGCTGCCTCTTATTCTCCCTGGTAGGTCGCAGACAGACACAAACGATATACTTGTACGGTCCGGCTGTTTAACACAATTATACTGACTGCACTGTGACTCTGTGTGCGCTGAACGTGGTGAGGTTGATGCTGAGAGAGCTGGGGCCCTGGATGTGTCACATGCGCTGGTTCATCTGGGTCATGGCCTGTGTAGGGTCCTTATATGTCTTCTTCTTCCACGAGAGGTGAGAAACATTCTTCCTTAAGGTTACCTTCCAGGTTATGTTACATGCCAAACAAGCCTGTTTACAGCAAACATCACTTATTTGAAGGAGAAACAAGAAACAAGCGGTCTGCATGTGCAGGACATTCTAGTGGTCAGGGTGTTACACTTCCAGCTGAGAGGTCGTAGGTCCAAGTTTGTAAGCGTCCTTGAGCAAGAAGCCTCACCCCTACCTGCTCCTTAATACTTGTAATTGTGCTCACTGTAGGTCGCTTTGGATAAAAGCGTCTGCTAAATGACCTAATTGTAATTGTACAGTACAAAATTATTGTTTCTAAACAATTACTTTGTTGAGCAGATCCTTGAGCATCTTGCTCAAGGATCTGCTCTGGGACTCTGGGGCTTGAACCCATGACCTTCTGGTTGGGAGTCCAACACCTAGACCACTAGACTATCCTGCCCCCACAGTTCTAGCCTGAGGTCATCGCGGAGTCCACACATTTTCTTTAACATTCTCAAACATTGCACTACATTACACACAACCTTTGCTTCTCTGGAAACTCCATTAAACCCTGCCGGTCTCTAAAGCCAGGGTTAGGTGGCCTGTACTGTACCTTTTTAGCTTTGGGTAAAAGTGTGAGCTGAACTGCATTGTGTTCAATCTATTATATTACTGTCTTTTCTGCAGGTATAAGCTGGTAGAACTGCTGGCCTACGTGGCCATGGGAGCTGTGCCTGCTTTGGTCATTCTTTCAATGGTAAGAACCCACTCCTTTGCTTAAGGCCTTTGGAAGTCTAGGCACCAGGACAGTCACATGTTGCATGTTTCAACAGGCCCCGTTTTTATCAATCCCTTTTAGTGACTCATAAAAATATCACGTTGATACAAGTCCCCACACAGAAGAGCTCTAAATAAACGTATCGACATTTTGGCTTATTTCAGTCTACTGTAGCTAGGTGTGAAGTGTGGCTTTAGATAAGGTAAGACGCATCTTCTAACAGGAGTTTGCCACCACCTCTATTTACCAGCTACAGTGTGGCTCCTTTCTCTAAGTGTGTGTGTGTGTGTGTGTGTGTGTGTGTGTGTGCTTTGCAGGTGGACCGTGCAGGCGTTTGGGAGCTAGCAGTGGGGGGAGTGTTCTATGCGGTGGGCGTGGCTTTCTTCAAGAGCGACGGCCTGGTGCCATTCGCCCACGCCATCTGGCACCTTTTCGTGGCCGTCGGAGCGGGCGTCCATTATTACGCGATATGGAAGCACCTCTATTCCCCCGGGCGGCCGACGACGGAGACCACGTCGAGGTGACCGGCCGTCCTCGCCTGAGAGCTCCGATGACACACCCCCACCCCCCCCCCCCCCGTCGTCGTCACGCCGTATTCAGTGTTGGGAAGCGACCGATCTACACCTCACAGAAGCCGCCGTCGTGCTCTACAGCTCGTGGCCGTGCTTCGCTGCACCGATTAACACTGGAGGAAACTTGAGATCATTGTCTGAACCACAATTGGCTTAGTTATTGTGAGCTTAGTTATTGTGAGCTTAGTTATTGTGAGCTTAGTTATTGTGAGCTTAGTTATTGTGAGCTTAGTTATTGTGAGCTTAGTTACGAAGGTCAGTTGTCGTGAGCTCACCAGAGCCACCTATGGCTCATGATGATGTACATGACGTCAAGGGGTGATCTGGAATAGTAAAGACCACCAGGCTAATAATGACTAACTGTACCAAGCCGACATCACCTACCATGTAGGCCTTATGCAAAACGTAAGATTTTATTTTCACAGTATAGACCGTTATTAAGGGAGTGGCCAGCAGATGGAGACATCTGCTGGGATTCACACACGGGTCAAAAAAGTCCTAATAATTAACTCCAGGCATTTGTTTTAAATCTGTTTGGGGTCTCATATGCTGTGTAACAGAACAAGCCAATGTTTGATGGTTAATTTAAATTTAATTTAATTTTAAATTTACACTCCTCATATTGTCAGTGTCAACAAAATATTGTTT
The DNA here is from genome assembly GCA_025447815.1 of Percopsis transmontana. Taxonomy (NCBI): domain Eukaryota; kingdom Metazoa; phylum Chordata; class Actinopteri; order Percopsiformes; family Percopsidae; genus Percopsis; species Percopsis transmontana. Next base: position 1,012 of record JAOEHI010044940.1, on the reverse strand, counting down.
TGGTTTGAAGACCTTACATCATGTCTACCCATCCATCCCCTTACAGCCAGATTAACTTTTTTGCACAGTTTCAAAACATTGTGAGCTGGTGAGGAAATCTGTGGTTCTGGGGGCGTTATAATGCAGCGTACCTTTTAATACATTTTCCTATGGAAACTTAAAACAAAAATGGGTTCAAACTAAAAAAGTCCTGATAAGAGGATCTTTGCCAAAAGTATTTGTATCTGGTCTCTTGCTCATGTGCTGATGTAGAACCTGACTGAACTATTGTGATTTTATGATTGCAACGAACAGATGAATAAATACATTTTCATTATTTTAAACCGACAATCTATAGAATGACGCGCAGAGATCAGGTTTCTTTCAGGTTTCCACACTCTATTTTCACTGCTTGAGAATAGAAGTGTATAATTTGTATCAGATTCTATTTTTTATAATTATATAGCAGGTCAATTCATAAGAATTAAATAAAATATACAATTTAACTGTCTTGTTTTGTCTTTTCTGTGTGCAAAGCAGCTTCAATCACACCATATTCAAACAAATCATTTATTTACAACAGTTCATTACCTAACTGATCTTTGTGTTTATTACACAGATGCATTATTTGTGTGCAAGGGCATGAAAATTAGTGTGTGTGTGTTGAGTTAAACATGAGGGGAATTGTGCGTCTGTGCCCGTAAGTGCAGCTTGATGAGGCTGGTGAGGGTGCGGAGCTGTGTGGGCATCGCCACGTTGGTGTCTTGGTGCCACTGGGGTTGGGTGACGTGCGGGGAGGGAGTCAGGACACTCTGAGCCACGCTGGGAACCTTCAGCAGAGACCATAGCTCCTCCCCCCGCATTACTATGGCAGCAAGATCCTCCTCATTGGAACACCAGGGGACAGAGCCGCCTCTGGTCGCTGTCCGCAGCTTTGAGAGGAACAAGGACACCCTGCACGCGCACGCGCACACACACACACACACACACACACACACACACACACACACACACACACACACACACACACACA
>JAOEHI010044929.1:0-11876 GCA_025447815.1 Percopsis transmontana | reverse complement strand
GTAGCAAGGTGTCGCCGGTGGGTGGTGACAGGCGAGGAGATAGACTGGCCGACACCTTGACGCTCGTCTTAAAGAATGACTGGTTTAGGACCAGTCTTTGGGACTGGTCCTGAAACGTTATTTATTTAGAGTTTAAAACTGTAGGCCTAATCAATTCCATAATTTCTTAGTAATAAATCTCGATCTGTCTCCATACCTTCGGAGGTCGTCTCGTAAGAAACCTAAACATTAACTTGGAAGGAATAAGCTTAATTGATAAAATATGTAACAACAGAAATATTATTATCATTATAAATAAGTGTATAGGCTACTCAACAACAAAAAAGCGGGGACCCCTTAGGAAAATAGCCTACTAATTGAACTGTCTGCTTTATAAAAAAACTGGTTGTTTAATTATAAATATTCCTGAGTAATTCTTAAAAAGTCATGGAAAATCTTATAATATATGGCCATAGGTTGTTTAAAGTTTTCACTTGCACGTGCTTTCTGTCAGACCACAACAGAACACAGAATCAAGTTTTCACTTATTTTGTGTCTTCCTGTCAACCAAATGTTTAATATTATTAACATTATTTTTAACTATAATAAAAAAATGTTTTAGCCTTGTTGGGCAATTTTTTATATTTAAAACTGACTACGTTTAGGAAATTTTAGTTATTCAGTCAGAGAGTAAGAGACCTAGAGAATTCCACTAGGTGGCGATATAAACCTGAGTAACGTTGCTCCGGTTTCACACTGTTTACTTCCGGTGTTCAACTTCTTCACAAAAACAAAGGTGCATTCAACTGTGAAATCTGAGAAAACTGTGAAAAAAAGGTAGGAGAACGCCCTTTGTGGACAGTTATATTAAAATGAAAGATTATGCCGCACTTCTAGTTACTTAAATACAAAGACAAATTTGTTAACGATAATCTTTATGTGGAAACCTATGGGCGAAACGAATGCGCTACAATATAGCATAGCCTAATATAATATACTCACTTTGAAATTGAATTTGGTGGTCCTATATTAGAAGCATAAAAGTTATAAATAGTGTTAATATGTGCATGGGTAGTTTCATGTATCATAATATGAATGATATGTTGTATTTTCAAAAGTCCCGCGTCCCCTGGCGCCCAATCCATAAAGACAGCACATTAAAGGGAAAGGCAAGCTGCATTGCTGGCTTTCTGTCACTGTAAAGCCTCATCTTGTACCTATGCCAGATAAATAAATATAACCCCAAAGGCCTTTTGAAAGATTACATTTGCTTTCCTCTTACAGTTTTTCTCATTTGCTTTGCCACATTTGTCAAATCACTGTTAAAGTCCTCCAAACAGTGTCTGTGATACTCCAGACACCATAATGCCAATTGCTCACACCACTAAACAATACAAATACAAATACAAATGTACTGTAAGACCTTGCTGGTCAAAATAAATTTAAATTCAAATCCAATGTAAAAGTTTTATGACTTCCCACAACATTTCCTGATTTATCTATGGCTTTCCAAGAATGTAATACATTCCTTGAGTCTTCTCGTCTAGAATATACATTTTTAAATTCCATAATTTTCCAGAAATACCATGACCACCCTGATAGTGTGGTATTACTTCCCTGATCTTCCAAAAGAATAACAATCAGTTTTTTCCACTAAAAGGCAGTAATTTGGCAGCATTGTATAGCGGACAATCCATACTGGTGTAAGAGGAGATTTATTTTATGTATTTGATGGTGGTATTTTGCTTTGTATGATTTTAATTAATGTTCATGAGTTGATAAATATATACTCTACATTTGTTAGAAAATATAGTTCCTAATTCTACAAGACAGCTCCTCTGTAGTGTTGTCAATTTAGATGGGGCGGAGTGATACGTCCCACGGAAAAGGATTGATTATTATGTTTTGTGGTCATTAAACAGAGACCTGAGTTATCCTCGCAAGAAGTTGTCCCCGTGCTATTTTTTACCCTCGACACGATATCAATGATAAATAACCTTAACGCTATTACTAAGTTATCAGCGTTACACTGGGTATGACCACACATTCAGGGTATGCTGACAGTTGGAATGACATTACCATTGCCACTCTCTTGGTTTAGGCAATGATAACAGCAAATTTAATTTTGGTTCCAATGGTTTTATTCATTACATAATTTGTGTGGTTTTGTTTTCAGTGTTGCACAGTGATGGAGTCTCCCACAAGAGATGCGATGCATAGGTAAGTCTCAACACGGGGGTAGAGGATTTTGAGGGGGGGGGACAAAAAAACAAGATGTTTGTATCTAGTTTAGTTCTTTTTTTTTTTCTTTTTTTTTTAGTAGCAGTTATATGGTTGTGTTTATATAATTGATATTATTCTGGTCCATGCTTGTGTTCATATAACTATAAAACGTGTTTTTTCTTTGGGGGGGGGTATGATGTCATTGTCAGAATCAGGTGTACCTCCAGCATACAGTAGTACAGTATGTGTGTATGTACTGCATGATCTTTGTTGCTTTGGTTTTGATAAAAGTAACAGATCTGGAAACTGTTTAAAGTGGGTGCTTTCTTTCCTCTATAGGTCCAGTCGCCATACCAAGGACCAGGACACAGACTCCCCTCTTCCACCTGTCAGCGAGCGCCTGGCCTACCTGCGTCCCTCCAGAGAGCTGCTGGAGTTCTACAGGCAGAAGATCGCCCAGTTTGACGGAGAGCACGAAGAGCTGCTGCAGATGCTGGAAAAGTACAAAGGCATCACAGAGGATCAGGTGGGACAGTGGTTCTTTAATTTTATGTATTTTATGCTAGTTTTATTACCTTTTTATTAATAAAATCTTGGCTACTACATTTGTGATAAGCTAGTGTTTCATGGCTTGCTAGCTAGGAACCACTTCTATGTGGGGTTGTGGGTCATATTGGGAGCCACTGAGGAGTCTGTTAATGTAGGTTTCTTCTGGTCCTCCCAGCACAAGCTACAGTGGGAGGTTCGCCAGAGAGAAGGGGAAATTGCTGAGCTGCAAAACGCTCTGAGTGACATGCAGGTCTACCTTTACCAAGAGAGAGAGCAGTCTCTGCGGCTGTATGCAGAAAACGACCGGCTAAAAATCAGGTGGGTGCAAAGGTTGAGGTGCCAGTATGAACAACCGCGCCTCTATTTATTGGCCAGAAGGGGGCAGGGCAGAATTACCGTGTGGCATCGGCACCCATGCACGGTCACTACGGGAGGTGTGAATGTCCCTGTATGTGTGCAAACAATATGGCGATTGGAGGGAAAACACAAATGAATCTCAGGCTCACTACACATTGAAAACCCTTCCCATAGATCTAGTTCCCTAGATGGTGTTATCACCATCTAGCAGACCATTAGTAAGTAGGCCTACCTTTCAGTAGCTGCTGTCTGCCTTCCTTCCTATCCAAGTTCAAAGTGTCTCCTAACTGTGTTCAGAGAGCTGGAGGACAGGAAAAAAATCCAGCACCTCCTCGCTCTGGTGGGCCCGGATGTTGGAGAGATCACATATTTTCACAGAGACCCGCTGCATAAGGTATATAAAGAACATGAAATGACCAGCATTTAAGAAAAAAAAAAATCATTGTTTTTAAAGATATACCTGTGTCTTTAAAAACATCTGCATAATTTCAGGTGACCATTCCACAGAAAAAGCTCGAGACCAGATTAGAGGAAAACCTCAATCTCAGAGCACCTAAACCGAGACCTGGACCCACTAAAGGTTTGTGGGACGTTCAAAATGTTGATTGTTTTCAGCAATATGCTGTTACAGACAAACAGGAGGAACATGTGAGTCAGCAGTCGCTCCTTGATAGCTTGACATGAACACTTCCTTTTGCTACACAAATGTAGTCTAGCCAAGATAATAACATTAAAGTTAAATAATAATAAAACTAAAGTCATAACAACATATATAATTATTACTACATGTATTGTATTATTCAAAGAAAGAAAGAAATACTAATCGAACAAACCCATTTGGCTTCTCTTCTGGGGGTCCCTTCCTCCATTTATGGAACCACTGGTATACAGTAGGTACCAGTAGTAGTAGATACAGTTTGCTCTGTCCTAATGAGATTGTGCTATGACCATGTCATGCCTGTCTTGCAGACGGCAGCAGAAGAACCAAGTCCTCCAATGGCTCAAACAGTGTTAATGTGGAGCAATACAAGCAGGAAAACCAGACCTTATTACTACAGGTAGGAATTCACTTAGTGGGGGGAGTTCTGATTTTATACAGGTACACACACATACAGGACATTGAGAAAGAAGGGTGGCAAACGTTACCAGTCAGATAGACACAGTCAGACTGTTATGGCAAATTAATAATATACCAAATCTGGAACAAGAGAAAATATGGTCTTTGTAATTTAATTTGTAAGACCTTGCAAGAAATGGAGATATTTCTGGGACAGAGAGACACGCAATCTGAAGCAGAAGGCCCAACTCACTAAAACCAGAGTAGTCCTTTTATACATGTGAACAGACTAGGTCAGGGGGGTGGGGTTTGAACCCTAGCAGATTGAAAACAAACAGTCTTACATTCTCCTGTGACATCTTCATAAAAAAAACCTATCTGCAGGAGATAGTAGAGGATCAAGAGGTTGTCTAAACAGGAAGGGGTGAGGCGAACCAAGGATGCAATTAACATACCAGGCCCCCTTTCACAAGCATGCCAAATGGGTGTGTGTCCTTAACAAAGCAGCTGTCTAAACATAGAATTGTAAAACACAGAATTGTATGTAGTTCAAATAAAAATTCCATTACAAGACATAGTCAGAACGGCGTCAGAAAAGTCGCCGTCCTACCCGTAAGCAGATATCCACAGTACATATGTTGATATTTGCAATTGCATTGTTCCTAGTAAAAATTTTTATTGTAGATATATGAAATTGCATTTTTACTAGTCATAATGCCAATTGTGGATATCCGTAATTACATTTTTACTAGTCACAATGTATTTTGGATATCCAAAATTACATTATGGAAATTTAGAATGATTTTTCGTTTTGGATATCTGAAATTAAAATAATGACTAGTAACAATTGGATTGTAGATATCTGAAATGGGAGTTTGTCCTAGTAATAACTCTATTGCAGATATCCAGAATGTTCATTCTGGTTATCTGAATTTGGAAGCCCAATACACATGAATGACAAAAGTGACATCATTTGTCCTAGGAAGAATGACATTGTGGATATCTAAAGTGTTATTTTTGACTAGGAAGAATTGAATTACAGATATCTGCAATATATATCCAGTATACCAATTAAATGGTCAAACAGCTTGCCATAGGTAGCGTCCTTGTTGCCTGGAAACATGGTGAATAGCTACCTTGCCCACTTTTTGATGACGTACAGTATACCTGCACTGCCCTTTACCTCTGCATCAAGCATCTGCACTAAGCATTTGCACTATGCTCTGTGCCCTACCTTGCGGTGAGCGACCAAATTTCTTACCATGTGTGAATGCAGCTTTACACCTCTGTTTGTAATTAGTTATGATATTAAATCGCATTGTTTAGTGTGAGAATACAGTGGGAAGGCAATAGAGTCGTTACCTTTAACACATAACAATATAAAAGGAGACTCCTAAAGTGACCTGTGATAGTATTAAAATGTCCCCGTGAGAATTCTCTGTAAAGATAGGATATAGCAGTAAGTGTTGCTGTAGTACACTAATAAATGTATCCCTGTAAGTGCTACAATAACTATAGTATTTGCACTGTACGTATAAGTGTGGCTGTGTTGATGTACCTAACCTGGTGAAGGACCTACTGGAGTCCTGTGTACACTTTTGGAGTAACGTGTTTACTGGCTAGTTGTGACTGTTTTTGGCCTACCTGTCCAGGTGGAGGCCCTGCAAGCTCAGATGGAGGAGCAAACGCGTCTCGCCAAAGAGCAGCTGGAGTCGCTGCTGGAGGACAGAAGAATCCACGTGGAGGAAGGACAGGTGCGGCAGCAGCGGGACCAGGAACACATCGCTGCTCTCAATGACAAGTGGGTCTTCGCTAATATGAGCTGCTCCCCTACACACTCCTCAATTTGTGTCCAGAATTGTCCTTGAAACCAGACACTAGAAAAATGGTTTGCACTCCTCTCTACTCCTCCCCTGTACAGCTTGTTTAGGCTCACACTGTTCTCTACCCTGCAGCCACATGCACAGTTTCAAACATAAACTGGGAGCTGGGGAGGGGAATTTGTGGTGGAGCAGTGTTCCTTTTTTAATAGCAGCTTTACTTGCTGTACTGCCTCACCCACATGAAGGTATGGTTGCGTTATGGATTCATTCCCACCACCAGACTCCAGCGGACCCAGAACCTGCTCCATGAGAGCACCAAGGACTTCCTCCAGCTGAAGTTTGACACGAGAGCACATGAGAAGAGCTGGATGGCGGAAAAGGACCACCTGCTGAGGGAACTAGACTCCTGCCAGGAGCGTCTGAGGAGGGCCAGGGCTGGCAGCGAGGAGCTAAGGAACGGCTGGCAACGCAACAGTACCGTTCTGCTGCCCCCCACCCAGCCCCAACCAGACTCACGGCAGACCCACAAAGAGGAGCTCAAGGTTGGAAAGATTGTTTTTATGTTTTACGGTGTCCTTGCTATAGGATACAGCACTACATTTTCAAATGTGGCAGTGAGGTATTCTGTTCTGTGAGAGGACTTCCTGCTGGTCTGTGTATCTATTGGTTTTGCTCTCCTTATGTTCCCCAGGCACTGCAGGATGAGCTGAAGCAGAGCCACCGGCTTGCAGAGATGTACAGGGAGCAGTGCATAACCCTGGAGACGGAACTGGCCCAGATCAGAGAAGAGGGCGACGTGGGCAGGGAGGTATTCAAGGTACAACAGGATTGGTGCTTGTCCACATAAGATCCCTTGAAATTATCCCTTGTTTGTTGGTGTTTTTTTTTTTTTTAGCATGCATCGACTTCCCTTGGTTCTCAAAAATGTACTTTTAACGTCTCTAATCGATGTCTTTACCGGTAGTATGTATTCTCAAGTTAATTCAGTATGTACAATAACATTGTTGTAGTGTTCTAATTTAAAGTTGTAATTTAATATCTTTAGTTAGTGAGAATTTTAATCATTCAAAACGATCACTGTGAGGTCTTATATTGAGTTCAGTATTGCTTTAAAAATCTCTCTTTCCCATAGGTTATTACAGCTGTGATGTCTGTAACAGCAAAAGTATCTGTCTGAAAGGCATTTCAATCTATTAATATCTTCTTTTTTGGAGTCAAAAAAATTTGAGAAATCTATGATGGAGAAACATTAGACAACACTGAAAAGTTCGTAATGTTTCTATGAATGGTATTTATTCCTTTTGTACTCGCATGAGGCCACCTGCAAGGCAGCTGCAGTTTATTAAAAGCAGTGCCATTGCGTTTTGCAGGAGCGTTCAGACAAGATGGCAAAGCGCCTCCAGTTGATGACTCAGCGCTACGAGGCGCTGGAGAAGAGAAGAGCGATGGAGGTGGAGGGGTACAAGACGGACCTCAAACAGCTCCGTCAGAAACTCAGAGATGTGGAGAAGCGGCTGCTTAAGGTAAGAATGACAAGTCTGTTCTCGTTCCTTTTTTCCTCCAAGCCATTTGCTTAGTCTTAGCAGACTTAAGTTTCATTAAAAAAAAGTTAGTGATTTATGTGTTAACTCTGCATTAAGCCTGCATAGGATAATATCCTATACAATATTTTTTATTTTTAAATTGCCATTAGTATTGAAATTGGTCCTCCCAAGCCCCAAGTTAAACCAATCGCATCCTTTGGATTGGCCAATACGAGAATCTGTGTACTGGACAGTACAGTAGCAGAAAATATAGTGCCACACAGGAAATGCTAGAAAGACTACTGGTGTTCTCTTTGTTGCAGTTTACTTTGAGCGTTGGACCCAACCAGGACCTTGCTATTCTGCACGAGGTGCGGCAGAGTAATGCCAGAACCAAGAAGCTTCAGGGGGAGCTTATGTCCCTCAAGGCTAAGATCAACGGACTAGAAAATGAGTTGAGATTTTGCTGATTAGGATGTAGTGTGTAATATTGGGTTTGTGCCTCTAATATGATAGGTTGTGTGAATGTTTTTATTTTTATTTTTTTTTATCCCTCCAATATAGATGGAATCTGATTTTTTTTTATTTTTTTTTTATTAATAGATGTTAGCATTTATTTTCACGATCATTAGTAATTCATCTGAAAAATTTCTCCATGTGTCATTTTTATCTTTATAGTTTATTTATGAATATGAAACAGATCTGTTTACTGTATTTCACGGCTGGTAACTCTGAGTTCCAAGGACTATAATGTAAATACATGATTTGCACTTTCATATATTATCCTGTGGGTATTCACTTTTTAACTCTACAAATGATTGACTTAATACTATTAAAAACAAACGGTAAATTATACAATAAAGCCTATTATTTCCTTAATGTAGCTTGGTAAAACCAAGCAAGCTCCATCTTTACGATTTGATTCACTTTACATACAGTTGTGGTCAGAAGTTTACATACACTTGTAAAGAACATGTATGTCATGGCAGTTTGAGTTTCCAATAATGAATTCACAAAAAAAGTCATGACATTTGGTTCTTTTATGAATTCATTATGGGTCTTCTGAAAATGTGACCAAATCTACTGGGTCAAAAATATACATACATCAACTTCAAAGATCAATTGTGGCGATGTAGAAAGTTGTATCAATCAAATGTGCTTTGTGACACGACCTCTTTAACTTCTCGAGTCATTATGATTGACTACAGCTGGTGACTTTTCTGAGCCCATTTAAACAGGGCGTGTTTGATACACTCATTAGACTCAACCACAAATGCTATGATGGGCAAGTCTAAGGAGCGCAGCATGGAGCTGAAGAAGCGAATCATTGACTTGAACAAGTCAGGAAAGTCACTTGGAGCCATTTCAAAGCAGCTATAGGTCCCAAGATCCACTGTGCAAACAATTGGTTTTTAAAGTGTATGGCACAGTTGTGTCACTGCCATGATCAGGAAGACAACACAAGCTATCAACTGCTGCTGAGAGAAAATTGGTTAGGATGGTCAGGAGTGGACCAAGAACTACTAAAAAGCAGGTCTGCAATGAATTAGAAGCTGCTGGAACACAGGTGTCAGTGTCTGCCTTTCTTGCAAGAATAATTTAGCTATAAAATTACCATCAAGTTCAATAAAAGCATAATAGTAGAGGACTTGATTACGAGGGATATTTAATTTCTTAAATGGTGAAAAAGATTCAATGTTGTAAGAGAAGATAGCTAACAATAGCTAAAAGTGACTAAGAACAGTAATACAAAAACAATTTTCAAGAATATAAACAGCAGGTTCATGTGGTCCTATTGCTGCAGACTGGATTTTGCCTTTTTAGGGGTATAGGGACACCAATGCTCAAATGAAATGTTACTTGCTCATATCACATTTAGATTTACTGTGGCATTTCATTTTGTGAAAAATGTTCTGTATGTTCAAAGTAGGGAATTGTGGTTGAAATTTTACCCGCAGTAAATAATGTGCCTTGTTTGCATTTTGTATCTAAGTGTATTTTGGTATAATGTGTTATTGAGAAAGGAAAGATGGTCTGACAGAAGGCTGACCAAGGCTGGTATCTGGCAGTAAGGGCGGCTGTTTTGACTAACCAGTGGTGCCATCATACAATGTTTCTATCAGGTGCACAGACATGGAAGAAGGGGTTGTTTATTAGTTGGTATAAAACCCTTTCTCATGTTTACTTTGGTGCGCACCATTTCATCTAAGGGATACTGTTTGCCCACTTGTAAGTGTAATAAAAGCACAGAGACAGATTGTAAGAGTCATTTATAATAAGAAATTCCACAACCGCTTGGAATATGGTTGTGTATACAAAATGCATACAGCCATTTTGCAATGTGGTGGGTGACACCATTTGAGTGAGGAACTATAGTAGGATACATTTTTGCATGATATTTTTGGCAGAAGAAATAATTAAAGTGGAGATTTTAGAAGAGGAACTACATTTCGCAAATGATGTATGCATTTAGGAAGCATTCATCCATCACGCGCCAGAAACCCTGACCATACAGCATGGTGCAGCCTTTATCCCCAACCCACTGTGTTGGCTGTCCTTTAGCCCATTTAGTGAATGTGAGTTGTCGATTCTTCATATCCGTCCCAAAATTCCCTTTTGCTTTTATATTGTTGACATTGATCCATGCTGTTCGGTAATCGGAGTCAAAGAACTGAGTCAGAACTTCATTCTCTGCCTCATTTCGAGGCAAGGCGAGATCCAAACCTCGCTCGGAGCAGAACTCTATTGCTTTGTCGAAAGACTCACGCTCCTTGTACGACACAAAGTACTTCTCGCCAGCTTTACGGACAAAGTCATAGTTGACAGCTGAAAAGTACATAACACTAAATTAGACATTTCACAAGCCATACTGGTAAACGATTCCAAAAATATTTTTAAATGTGTTTGCAACAAAACATAACTCTTGTCTACTTACCTAGTTCTAATTTAGTAATTCTCTTCTCTAAATCGTCCAGCTCTAAGCCCAGTGACTCAGGACATTCTGCAGCAAACAGAAGCAGTTAAATTAGCCAACTGGCCGAACGTTTGGGCTGTAATCATTTTGTGTTGATGCACCCACAAACAACATATTTCCCTCCTCCTTTTGATTACTCACGTTTACATGCACATGCATTTTCTGAATGTCTATTTATATTTTAACCCTCTGAACCCCAAGCAGTTTCTGGGCATTGTTTGCTCCCTTTACATTTTTACTCACTGTGGGCACATTTTTCATTGCACCAGTTCTGCCCCTCTATGGAAACAATGCAATCATGGCTAGAAGTAGGGAGAACTCAAATATGTTTTGTGCAGTATAACAGTTATGTCATGAATCATAAAAAACTTAAATTTCTTTAATTTATTTTAGTAAAAAAAAAAAAAAAAAAAAAGGAGGGGCTCCACATGCTATACATTTTTACAACCTCTCTAAACTCTCCCTCTCCTCTGTGCTCCAGCCTGCAGTTCAGATCAAGATTCACTGAAACTTTGTCACGTTATTTTTCCTGACAGAAGCTTTCAAGCGCACATTATTAGTTCAAGGACGATCGGAAATTTGAAAACCCAACAATGATTTGTGTATTTACAGTTTCTGGCTGTGATAAGTAGTTTTTAGGGATTTAGGTAGGGATTTTTTTAAAGAAAACATGCCTTACATTCCCACCGGTGGGTTTTGGAGTTCAGAGCTACAATCTATAAATTACACAATGTATTCTGTACCTGTGATCTGTCTACATAGAGGTCCAGGATGTCCTCTTCGTCCAGGATGTCCTCTTCGTCCAGTAGGCCCAGGAGGCCCAGGAGGCCCAGGAGGTCCTCTTGCTCCACGAAAACTTTGTAATGAAGCACCTGGTGCACAGCAATTTCAGATAAATTAAAAATCCTATTCAAAATAAAGAGATATGAGACTAAAATCACTAAGTGGTTAGAGTCTCTCAAACAGTTTTACCTCATTTCAAATGTATTGCCTGCAATAGTTGGCCTGTATTGTAAAAATTATGTTAAGTGTCTTGATTTGTACCATAAAATGATGGGAGTAATAGAATGGATTTTTTTCCATTGAACATCAGAGCTAGTGAATTTGGTGTGGGTACAAAGTCCCTGGTCAACCAATGTATGGCTCTCTATAGTGAAAGCGTCAATGTGTGCAATGCAAGACGATTCTGGATCAAACTATAGAGTAATTCTGATTAATTTAATTAATTTAAAGTCAATAGTGCTCAACTCTCTCCCACCTTTTTCTCCAGGGGGTCCATCATTTCCATGGTCCCCTTTAGGTCCTGCAGGCCCGGGAATCCCAGGAGGTCCGGGAACCCCGCGAGGTCCAGATTGTCCAGCAGGTCCAGGATCACCTTTCGGGCCAGGTTG
>JAOEHI010044918.1:0-21075 GCA_025447815.1 Percopsis transmontana | reverse complement strand
CCCCCCACACACATCCTCAAGAGTTTTTCTCTCACACTATATCCTCTCAACAACAACAATATATATATATATATATATATATATATATATATATATATATATATATATTTATATACAATATTATAATTTCTGAGTAAATAAGTGCTATCCTTCCTTTTTACGAACGATGGATCAGTTCAACCATTTATAAGCGTACGGCCTATTTGCGATTTATTCCTTAATATAAATATAAATGCGCTTTCATTTGCCTTTGTCAGAAAGGAAATATTGCTTACCTTTCGCTCACGGACTATTGTTCACCCCTCCCCCCACCGACGTGACATCACCAGAGCAAACCATCCTCAAAACATATGGGGCAGTGCTTTTTTTTACCCTTCTCCCGAAATTTTGGAGATCAAATCGAAGGCCTATATGTGGTATTGCGCAGTAAACATATCATATCAGAAAAAATATCCGTCTCAAACTTCTCAGGAGCATAGGTGTGTCCAAAATGGTCAGGAGAATATGTGTTAAGGACCGAGGACAGAGACCCCTTGGCTTTGCCTCTCAGGTTTCAGCACCACGGACAGTCGCCCAGCTCTGCTTCGTAATAACGCTGGGCGTTTGAGCCGGTGACGTCAGTTCGTAAATATTATAACTCGCCTGACAAAGAACACCGAGTCCATAAAATAGGCTAAACCATCTCATGTAAATGCAGCAGCAATCATACGGGATTGTTGCAATCCAGGGTTATGGCTGCACTGGCATAAATTATGTTTTTGTTTTTATGCGGACGGGAAACCTTCTGTTTAAACACAAGAACATATTTCTGCGTGGAATAATATGTATTTGTATTTGTTTGTTTCTTTTTAAATAGGCCTACAGGCTATAAATAAAACTATAGGCAAAAACAACAATCTACTTGTATTTTACCATTGGTCATCGTTACATGGCTACAGTAGCACAAATCATATAGGCTACATATTAAATATTTGCTCTACATGATCCTATGATAGCTATCCTAAACACAAATACAAATACTATTTAAATAGGCTGAATATTGTCATTTAGTAAAGTACAAAACTATAGGCTACGGTGTGTCATTATGGAAAAATGTGAAATTTCATTATAAATGTTCTGCAGCAAGAATTAAAGATATAGGTTTATATATAGAAAGTTTTAAAATCCAGAGAGTTTACCATATTTAAAGTGTCTCAACACTCGGTTACCAGCTGGGAGGCGTATTTTCAGCCATTGAGTTGTGCGCAGATGGATGCGTGCTGTATAAATATTACATAGGGAGCAGGCACTTAGGACCTCAGCCAAACAGATGGGCTCATTTGACAGACATAGCTCACCCCCACTCGGCTCTACCAGAACTTTATAATACTGGCTGAAGATCCGCTAATCCCCACAGGGCACACAACTTTCCTTTGTGTAAAAACAAACTGTCTGGACAGCCAGCAACTTATGAACAATCAATACAGGATGAGGTTCACTCTAAAAGCAATACCTCTACAGTTTGTATACCAATGTCAAAACTGTGTATGCAGGCCGAATGTGGCTATATTTATATTTAAAATCCTTTTTCTATTTTTTGTAAGGACAAAAGTTAATGTGACTCTTGAGTATATAGATCTACCGTATGAGGCAAACTATCATTAACAGACATCTATCTAGTATAATCCATTCAGAAAACAAATAAAATAGGCCCATTATTAACAAAAACATTATTAAACGCACTGCTGCCCTAAAACAAGCCCCGTAAACAGTGGCATATGCTCGTAACATAATCACATCTGCTATCCGTAAAACTTCGGTTAGAACACCTGCCAATATAAACAAAAATAAAATGTATTTAAGAAATAACGGAAGTGGGTGAATGCACTTACCCAAGAAAGTTTTACACAACTTCATGTTGGCGGTGGAAGGTTTTCCTTCTGAACACACCGCTTCTAAATATCAACAACCTGCCGAAAGTTTGGAAACAAAACTCCTATCGCTGGACTGGAGGGGGAAAGGCGAGCAGCTGTTGATCTGAGCCAATCAGATGCCAGGACTTTTGTTACGCAAACCAATGAGAGCACTGCACTCCGTCAGCTTTCCAAAACAATACCCATTGAGAAAGACCACAAAGAGGCTCCCTCGGCACCCTCAGTTTACACAAAGAAAAAGTTTCTCTGTGTCTGAGGGTCTGTAAAGTTCTGCGATGTTCTAGTATTATCTAAGTATTTTAAAGTCTCCCATTTTGAGCAGGGTATTTCCGTATGTTTTGTAGGAACTAAACATATTACCCTAGTAAGATAATTATTATTAAATGCCACATATTTTTGTTTGGAAAAAGTACATGATTGGACAAAGGCTATAACCACATACAGATGCACATGCACTCGCCCAAAGTGTGTGGGCCTGTGTGATAGATTCCAAATCTGCTTTTGCAAGTGCACTTATTTTTGGGAGCACTTGGGTCAAAAAGGTTTAGGAAACAACTGACCAAGCATAATCTGATGTAAACTCTTGATTTATTTGTTTCTTATTCTCCATTGTTCATATGTCACATTCGTCTGGTCATCTCCCAAACAATTTCCAATGCCTAAAGTCTTAGTGCCGCTCGCAAACTTTTCCAGGGGACGGCATATGTTCTGACTTAATACTTCTTCGCACCCCAACCAGTTGGGTCTTGGGTGCCCCCTGTGCACCCTCTTGACAGATGGCAGCACAAGATAATGGCACAGTCCCCCTACTACCACCCCCCCCAATGAGGGCCTCTGATTGTGGTCCAGAGAGCATCTGCAGGCCCAAGGCTTGTGTGTATGTGTGTGTGTGTATGGGGGTAGTGTGAACGGGGAAATTTGAGTTCAACTCTTATTTATTTGTTTGATTGTTTGTTTATCATATTCTGCTTAGTTTTAGTTCATTCTAATGATAGCTTACTACACTTTATCAAAATTACACCTTTTATGAGAAATGTATTTTCGGTTCTGTGGCCCCCAATAGCAAAACACTAAAAATGTAGATTCCACAACAGTGAACTTTTCTGCAATAGTCTTTAAATATATAGTATTTTGCATGTCAACTTATAATATTACAATACAATACAATACATAACAAAAGCTAAAAAGAGGACTGGTATTCATCAGAATCAAATTAATAAAAAAAATACATATCAATTGTATTTTGGTAGAATTTTGTTATTTTATTTTACTTTGTTTCTGCACATTGGTTGGTGAACATTTGATGACCAGAGTATGTACAGTAAGTATCCTATTTCATAGTGTCATAGTGTCTGACTGGGGGGTTCAGTTCACCTCCCTCAGTCCAGGCCCACATGCAGCGCTGCCTCAAGGTCTGGAAGCAAGCACGGACCGCCCTGCTCTGAGCTTCATCCAGGTGCCAGGGCCAGGCTAACCGCCACCGCACCCCTGCCCCCAACTACTTCCAGGTTGAGTCTAGGAAGCTCTCTCCCTGCTTCATCGGCCCCTTTGAGATCAGGTCAGCACCTCCACCTGCATCGGACCTACCTCGCTCCCACCGGCTTCCCGGAACCTCCTCTCTGCTCCACCTCCCAGCCTTGGTTCCCCTAGTCCCCCCAGGACTTAGCTTTCCCCCCGCCTTCTCCGTAAAAAATCTTGTTAACTCCACTCCCTTCCTCTGTGACTGTGTCCTGCTCTTGGGTTGTCATCCTCGCCCTGTTATGTAATTAGGTCATTTAAGCAGATGCTTTTATCCAGAATGACTGTGGATACGGTTACAAGTATTAGGGAGCAGGTAAGGGTCCAGGACCTTTCAGCTGGGAGTCCACTACCCGAAGTATAATTTACCTTTTACATACAGTATATTGTTATATTAAAGATATGCATGTTCGGTTAGAACTGGAGGTTGTCCTCGGATAACTTTTTGTCCTAACAAAATATTTTGACTTTTGTTCAGATTTTGTATTCATTTTCGATAAATGATTAAACATTCCTTGGTAGTGGACTCAAACTTTTGGACTCCAGCTGTATATCATATACAGAAATAATATCATACATACATTGTATATCGGAGACACTGAATAGAAACAGTATAAAAGCATCAAAGGACTACAGTATATGATCAATATGAAGAGGAGAAATGCTTTTAAATGTGTTCAATTCAAAATTGTGTTCATATGATTCCAGCTCAGAGATGAGGACAAATTCCTTGTAATGAAAGTTCTGGCTAATTATGTTATACTGAACTGCATTCAAAACATACACACACGTGCAAAAATCCTGACTCTGGCACACACACTCTCATGTCAAAGCTCAATTAGAATAACAAAGGCCACTCACACTTCTAGGCAGAGTTAGTTGGGATGTTTCCACATTATTGAACAAGCTGAAGAGAGCGTGTATAGGTGTTCAATATTTACATGTATGTATGCATCTTGAGCAACATATATATGTTTCTATAGTTATCACAAAAAATGTGAGTACCCTTTATACCTGTACACTATAAAACTAATAAATATTAAATTTGAGAGTTGTTAAAAGTAGTTTTTCCCACTCAAACTACTATTGTGATATCAGCCTAAACAATAGTTAAATGCATATGCATCATTATACATTTCAATCAAATGTCATTTTATTGCATTTGTAAATGCATCATAACTGTATACATGAAGGCTTATGTGCATCTCCTCTTTTCTACTTTCACACCACCTGCTCACACCCCTCAACCCCACCCCCTTCCTTGTTATCACTGATGGCCAAATGAAGGCCTTGATTTGAGTACCGCTTACTAGTCTTTTTCCGTCAATTTATGCATTTATTTTTTTGCACCTGGACTCTGGAAATGTCTCATTGGTGAAAGCTTCGTGTGGTAAATGGAATGTTGAGTCACACACACACAT
Source organism: Percopsis transmontana (assembly GCA_025447815.1). NCBI lineage: Eukaryota > Metazoa > Chordata > Actinopteri > Percopsiformes > Percopsidae > Percopsis > Percopsis transmontana. The sequence continues at coordinate 16,223 of JAOEHI010044918.1, read as the reverse complement.
AGCTTATGCTTATGCAATGCTGTTGAATGTGTATCCGATGGACCCCTACCTAAATTTCCACATAAGCTATACCTGAACCCCATTACCCCCAAATGTATAATCGTGTACATTTTGTGAATGATGATTGGAAGGGCGATATTGCACAGCTTAGCAAATTGGTGACCATTCTGGTCACATTATTTTTCGGAGCAGACTTTTTTTCAAGTTTTGTATAGTCAAATTCCAGAGGGTCTCATGTTCTGTGTGTGGTTTAATTGGGTGTTGGGTAGACCAGTTCCAAGACCAACTCTAGTACAGTTCTATCTATCCAGGTTCACTTTAGAGAATATACTGGAATGTCGTAGGATGTCTCAGTCAAACCCCATGACTTATATTAAATAGTGATAAAAGTTACCATGATATACATTACGGCAGTTTTCACAGAAGACCCACTCAAAGTTTAATGAACTCACTGGCACCCAACCACCTCCCAAATTCCCTTTAAGAGATCTAGAGACAGTGGCCATACCCTCCCCCCACCGGCCTTTCAATCAATCCCCACCAGCAGGCTTGAGTTGGCATCTGTATGTAAATTAGCCCATAGTATACAGAATGGCCCCTCACCCGAAATTCAGTAAGGGGGAAATTGTCTACAATTATAGGCAGCTGTCTGCCATCCAAGGGAGTAGTTAAAAATGCAACCTCAGCAGTTGAGAGTGTAAAGTGTAAAAAAAAAAAAATCAAAGATGCATGTCGAATGTAGTGTTCATGTAAATTGCTACTTCTGCCCAGTTTGCCACAAAAGTACTTGGTCTATATGCTATATATCTTTTTCAGTATAGTCTTTTCTGAATCACTGTTACACTTCATCACTGCTCTGTGATATATCTTAAACAACACAGTAATAAGCCTTGGTAATACCCTCTGGTGATATTTGTATGTTTCTAACTTTAAAGGTACATTTCCTTGATTGTGCTATAGCCCCAAATTACTCACCCCAGCTCACTTTATACATTCGAAAGATATCTTGACAAATGGCTGTAGTAGGAGGGGTGCTGTAACATTCAGGTGTGGGAGGGGCATGCACACCTTTTTGAGCACTCCCAGTTATGAGTCTGAAATATTGCTAACATGATATCAAGGAAAGTTGCAAGTGGTTCTTACATCTCAAAGAAAGGAAGAAGTACTGGCCTGTTGCACGGCATTTGACCCCTTGACCCAAAGCTAAGGTGAAGCAGAAGGTGCCTGGTAAGAAAAGTCATGACCCCTGGCACGGCTTTCTCATTTCTTAGTGACAGCAGGTGACCAAAAAGATCTGATCTATTGATGAACAATGATGGGATATCCGGCGTTATTTACTTGGCATGAATACATCACACGTGGCTCTCTCCCATGGGTTGTCTGGGGCGCGAGTGCGAGTCAAGACAACTTACATTTACATTTTCATTATTTAGCAGACGCTTTTATCCAAAGCGACTTACAATTAATACATTTGTTAACAGCATCATGTAACGTTAGTTAAATTCCAAGGCCGTTGTGGGGGTCAAAGCACGGCCATCTAAGTTAGTTTACAAGATAATATTTAGATAACATGATATGTGCATTCTACAACCCAGCTTTCTTACCTTGGTAGTATAATGAGTCATAATATCCACCAGAGTGCTGCCATTTTTCTCCAACCATTTTGCCACCACAAATAACCATAGACAAATTACGCTATATCTCGTAGATTAGATAGACCATATGATTATGAAACCTTCTCAGCGATATTTTAAAAGTACACTCCTTGATTGCGTTCTAGCACACACAGAACCCCAAATGTTTAGTATGAGTGTTTATATTTTGAATAAACAACTGCATACAAATGCACATGGCTGTAGATGGAGGACTGAAGAACTGTATGAGCCTATGAGCTCATAGGGTGAAGGGTAGAGAGGGGAATGCACACTATGAGTTTCAAATCAAAACAAAATTTTTGTCATTCTGGTTTCAACAACCTGGGTAATTCCAGAAATGCAGCATAAAGAGGAGTATTACTTTAAGAGGCAATTTGAGATGCGCTCAGTTCTTTGGCAGCAGAAAAACCTCTGGGCTTGCAAACGCCAACAGTATTTTGTTGTATTAAAGTGATTCTAGCACTGGAACCACTTGAGGTAGCTAGGCTTCTTATATATCTAGGAGGGGTCTCTGGGATTCAGATTGAATTCTGACAGATTGTTGTTTTCTGCTTCCACTGCTTTCCTATGGTCTGTCCTAGTGCCAATACAAAGACTGAAATTTTTTAATAAAAAAAAGAAATGTTGATATGTTATATGAAAGGTCTTTACTAAATGATACAATCTTTGTTCCCTTTTCATTTTATAGGACACACATCTCACGCCAAACATGTTGGATATGTCAATAATGAGGAAAATCCATTGTTTGAATGGAATGAACTGAATGTGAACTGGCCACAAACCTGCTGTGACTTTACCAGATCACAGAATCCCTGACCTTATGCTTTTGGACACTGGGAGATAAGGAGTTTAAATAAGGGTTTATTTGAGGCCTTCCTGTCCTCTTGTCAACAACAAACAAATGTGTGAAAATAAAAAAAGAGGCAATAGAATCCTCAGGCCCAACTGATTAGGGCTCTCATAAAAACCTGCCAGCTTAGTGATTCTTCTCACTGCCTTAGCTGCACAATAAAAACAGCCTCAGCGGTGGTCGACGATGCTCAAAAGGGGAAACCTGTCACAATAGAGGAGTCTAATTAGCAGATCACTACCCAGTTCCACAGACATATGCTCCTGGGAGGAAGAGATACAGAGAGGGAGAGGTAAAGGGGAGGATTGGCCCAAGGCATTGAAACAGAAGGGCTGGTGAAAGAGTTGTAAAACCATGTAACATAATGCTTAAGAAAATTGCCATGAGGCTTAAAATATAATGTTTATTCTTATGGTACGTGCTGTCTACCAAAGGTGGAAAAAGTAATATAGTAGACACAGAAGATACCTTTTTGTACTTAGTCGTAATATTGTAATAGGTAGCCTTTTAATTATATACATATATATACAGTATATATACAGTATATATATATATATATATACGTATTGTACGTATGTATTCTACTTCTACTTCTATGTATGTATAGTGTAGGAATGTGTGTGTTAATTTGTCAATTGCTCTGTGTGTAATTTACATAAATTACATGAAGTATGAAATCGTGTTTTATGCTTTGGGTATGTGCTGCCTTTCAGTGTATGTGTGGTTATGTCTGCCTGTGTGTGCCTCTTTGTGTAGTCTAACTTTGGGAGGGTATCTGAAATCACGTGACTAGCGATTGCAGGCGAAGTTGACGTATCAGCCATATAAAACTTTATTGTTGTTATTATTTACGCATTTGCAAAGAGTGTTTGTAGTTTGGGTTATGGTTAGGGATGCGGTTTTACACGTATAGAAGTAAAAAACAAACATGAAAATATATAAGACTAATGACGTCACCTTCGGCTGTACTCGCTAGACTTGGGGGTTCACGTCACGAAGAATGCTCATGAAGCTAGAAAATTGCGACAAAGTTGCAGCACTCTAACTCTGAATTTATAGTTGGCCAGTAGGTTGAGGAATACGGTAGATTAACTCTAAACAAACATGGATAATTTATTATCTAGATTAACTATTAGCTAAAGTAAGTATGATTTGATTGGCTAATGCTAACTAGCATTGCTCCCTGTGTGTTACTAAGCAACACAACCAGTATACAGCAGCGAATGTCGTTACCATGCTCGTTACTAGCAGTTAACAGTAAAATCTGGATAATTATTTTAACGAGACATATTTCTGTCTGTGCAGCCACGCCATATCTCAGCATTTAAACTTAATAAATGTAGATACCTCTATTGAACAAAGCTCTGTAATGTTCTCTGCCTGTTATGAAACAACGTATACATTCAATGTTGTGTTATGTATTGTTCCCCAGAGGAGAGTTGGAGGAGAGCTGAGCTCACTTGAGACCATGGATCTCTCCAGCCGACTGGAATTGTGGCTTCACCTTGCAGAGAACTGTGGTTTAACTACTGTCCAGCAAGGACTTGAACAAGTTGGGTGGCTGCTACTGCTCTGTCTTCTTTGCCGAGTCTGTTTTCATCTGTGTAAGTGACGTCTGACATCCTTGTGTGTCCATGTTTACATTTAAAAATAATTTACACTTTCTTGGGAAAGCACCAAAGTTATCTGAATAGTCTTATAAAGACAGAATAAAGATTATGTCTGTATTTAGCAGCATCATATAGGCCTAGCAGGTGAAATAACATTTAACCATCCCACCCCCATGAGTGAGAAAAAAAGATTCTAGTTTGTTACCTGGCTCAAGTTTGCTACAATAGATGACTGTGATTGTAGATGGTTATGTGTCATGGTACAAAATTTCATGCGGAAATGCATTGGAGCTGAATAACTAATGACCCTATTTGCTGTGTGTAGGATATGATGTAACGTTAGTCTATTGCATAAATATCAGGTAAAATCAACCACAGTTCTTAGCCTTTACATATTAGGCCTATATTTTACCTATGTATTATATTAGAATAGTTAACTTTTTTAAATTTTATTTACACAATAAGAGGGGGTGATATGGGTAAATTATTATATCACAAAATTTTAGATATTTTCAGGATTCACAATGCATATCACAGTATGATACATAAGCAATTTATTAAAATTATAGACAGCAATTCTTACTGGGGTAATATCAGCTATGCTACCTGAAGTATCTGAATAAATTTTTTTCCAGCATTTAGCAGAAAATTGCTACCTACCTCCATTTTATATGAGTGTACATGATTCAAAATACATTTGACATAATATATATACATTTTTATGTATATAAAATCTTTTTTGGTCTAAAACATTGCTTATTGTACTTTTTTCTTTTTTTTTTCTTTTTTAAATTTATCTTTTTTAATGCTAAAATACAGTCAGGTCCATTTTGGCTCTACGCCGCCACAATGGATTAGAAATGAAACAATCAACATTATGCTTAAGGGGAGACTTAAATGTAAGGGTTTTGTCTAACATATTTTATGAACCGTGCAGGAATTACAAACATTTTTATACATTGCCCCCCTATTGTAGGGGCTCAAAAGTAATTGGACAAACTAACATTATCATAAATTAAATTAATTTCTAATACTTGCATCACCAGACACTGGGTTTCATCCTGGGTGATGCTCTGCCTGACCTTTACTGCATCTGTCTTCAGTTCTTGCTTGTTCTTTGTGGGTTTTGCCTTCAGTGCTGCCTTCAGCAAGTGAAATGTATCTCTCAGTTGGATTAAGGTCAGGTGATTGACCTGGCCATTGCAGAACATTCCACTTCTTTGGCTTAAACTCTTTGGCTGCTTTCACAGTATGCTTTGGGTCATTGTCCATCTGCACTGTGAAGCACCGTCCAATGAGTTTTAAAGCATTTATCTGAATCTGAGGAGATAATATTGCCCTATAGATTTCAGAATTCATCTTGCTACTTTTTTTAGCAGTCACATCATCAAATACAAGGGAATCACTTCCATTGGCAGCCATACATGTCTTCTCTTAATAGTAGTCTTTGATACAGATACGCCTACCTCCTGGAGAGTGCTCTTGATCTGGCCAACTCTTGTGAAGGGTTTTTTCTTCACTAGGTAAATAATTCTTGTGGCATCCACTACAGTTGTTTTCTGTGGTCTTCCTGAGCTTACCAGTGTGTTCTTTCTTTTTAATAATGTACCAAATAGTAATGATCTGGCCACAACTACTGTTAACTGTTTTTACTTTATATTGACAGTTAACAGCAATAGATCCAAATGCAAATGTCAAACCTGGAAAAAACAAACCTTTATATCTGCTTATTTGTAAATAAAGTAATGAAGGAATAACACATACCTGCCAATTGTCTAATTACTTTTGGTTCCTATGGGGCACCAATAATAAGTGTTTTAATTTCTACACTGTTCACCCAATTGTGATGTAAATACATTCAAATTACAATTAGGTAATTTAGTAGGTGCTTTTATCCAAAGCAACATGCATACATCTGCACTTTGAGCTCATATTCATTATTTAATTTAAACTCCAGTATGCTGTAGTAGACATGTCCAAATATTTATAGACCTGACTGTATGTCACAATCTTACAATATTTTTGTCCTGCTGATTTTTGTTTTTTATTCTGGCAACAATAGTTTATTGTCATATCTACGGGATTACAACAGTTCCAAAATTCCTTTAATTTGTATTTTGAATGTTGTGGTTGTACATTGAGATTTGTGGTCGCAAGTGAAGATTCGCAAATGTATAAATGGGGGCAGGATAGTCTAGTGGTCTAGTTGTTGGACTACCTACTACAAGGCCTACCTGTAAGCATCCTTGAGCAAGATGCCTAATCCCTATCTGCTCCATGTAATAGCACCATATAATTGAAAGTCACTTTGGATGAAAGCCTCTGCTAAATGACCTTATTGTTTAATTTTATTTCGCAAGCTTGTATCGTGATGTGACATGACATTATCCAATGTCACAACCTCTTAACAAGATTATTTAGTGATGCATGTCAAGTCAATGAAAGTATTGCTTATTGTACTTTACAGGGGCTTAACGTTTTTAAAAGTGGATGGGGACCCCTTTTTCTTTTGCAAAACTCAATTTACAAACTTACAAAACTGGTGTATGACAACAGTTTGTATTTTGAATAACGCGGTCGCGCATTGAGGTTTGTGTTTTTAAGTGACGATTCGCAAATGTGTAATTTATTTTGCAAGGTTGTATCATGATATGTAAAAATCATTATGGTTGCAAAACGTATTAAAATATTTGTGACCATTTTTTTCTCTCTTACACATCGTAATACAACTTGCAAAATTAAATTACACATTTGCGAATCTTCACTTGCGACCACAAACCTCAATGTACAACGACGACATTCAAAATAAAAATTTACAACTTTTGGCACTGTTGTAATCCCATAAATACAGTATCAGCCTCCTCTGTGACAAAACCGTAACTTTGCTCTTTCTCTACCATCTTTGATAGCTGTTGCGTCCAGTATAAAGCACATGCTCTCAGTGGCAGCTGGAACATACGCCCTCTTCCTGTTCTTTTATGTGCACACGCTGTGGGTGCTGTTGCTCAGTGCACTCTGTTACCTGGTTCTTTTCATAAACCGCAAGTCCAGCACCAGAGGCCTCTTCCTCTCTGGAACCATCCTCATCTACCTCCTTATGGGGTGAGAAATTGTTTTTACAAAGTAGGACGCTCAACTTGTCATTGACTGAATAGTCATTTGCAAAAAGTGTGTGCGTGCAGTTCTTTTGATTGAGTAACTAATATTTAGTAAAAACCATAGACTATACACCGATGAGCCAAAACATTATGACCACTCACAGATGAAGCGAATAACGTTGATTATCTCCTAACAAGGGCGCATATCAAGTGTTGGATACGGGAGAAGTGGGCAGGTGTAAAGACCTGAGCCACTTTGACAAGGGACCAAATGGTCACGGCCAGGCCTCGGGTTGGAGCATCTCACAAATGTAAGGCTTGTGGGGTTTACCCGGTCAGCAGTGGTGAGTACCTAGCCACATTGGTCCGAGGATGGACAAACCACGAACCGGGCGACAGGGTGTTGGGCACCCATGCGTGAACACTCACTGGTAGCTGACACTAACAGGGTGCCCATGCTGACCCCTGTCCACTGCCAAAAGTTCCTACAATGGTCACGTGAGCATCAGAACTGGACCACGGAGCAATGGAAGATGGTGGTCTGGTCTGATGAATCACGTCGCTTACCTGGGGAACACATGGAAACAGGATGCACTATGGGAAGAAAGCAAGCCAGCAGAGGCAGTATGATGCTGGGAAACCTTGGGTCCTGCCATTCATGTGGTTGCTTGACACGTATTACCTACCTAAGCATTGTTGCAGACTGTGGGGGTGTGGGTGTGGTTTAGCTCTGTCTGTGTGTGGAAGGGGATGTTTGGAGGTGTGGTTCACGGGACTTGGGGACAGGTGTGGGCAATTATTAATCCCCTGTCTCCTTTTTAAGCAGTAAGTGAACACAGCGGAAGGAGAGCACGAGACAGACGGAACCACGTCAGACAGCAATAAGACCTGTTTGTAAATGTACTACAGAGCGCACCAGGCAGTATTAAGTCCTGTGTGTGTACCTTACCTGTGGAGGCTGTGTGAAACCATGCAAAGCACGTTTCAACCAGACCATACTGTGTGACCAGACCATGTACATCCTCTCATGGAAACGATATTCTCTCATGGCATTGGCCTCTTTCAGAAAGATAATGTGCCCTGTCACAAAGCAAAAATAGTTCAGGAATGGTTTGAGGAACACAACAAGTTCAAGGACTCAAAATTCCCCAGATCTCTATCAAATTGAGCATCTGTTCTGGATAGTCCGATCCATGGAGGCCCCACCTCGCAACTTACAGGACTTGCTGCTAACGTCTTGGTGCAGATAACACAGCACACCTTCACAGTGGAGTCCATGCCTCGACGGGTCAGGGCTGTTTTGGCGGCAAAAGGGGGGACCTACACAATATTAGGCAGGTGGTCATAATGTTATGGCTGATCGGTGTAAGTTAGTATTGGAGCCATATTTACTCTTGCAATTGGCTGACTAGGTACTGTGATCTCTCGCATTTGGTTGCATCATATCATCACTCACCAGTTGACACTTTTTATTTTTTATTTTAACACATTTCTCCCACCTCTTCCCTCTTTAGAGAGCTGCATTTAATCGACCCAGTGACCTGGAATAAAATGAGAGGTTAGTATTTTTGTGTTTTCGGTGGCCACCAAATTCAAGGGATTTTCTTTGTTTGTTTAAGAAACAACTTCACACTTTACCATTAAAATAAATGTCAGTTTCAATGCTAATTATCGCTGTTCGAAGAAATACAGTAAAGATGTTATCTACTGCCCATTTATGAAAGGGTTTAAATTGTGTGTGCAGCTGTTACAGTTTCTCTAATCTGGTGTCTAATAACGTCAAACAGCACAGATAGTTGGATGATTTACGCCATACGGCAGTGAAGTACAGGCCCTTCATTGACCCATGTGCTCTCCATATAATGACATCACACATGAGATGAAATCACTTACTGATTGTAGGTGTTGCCTAAATACAATACAATTCAAAGTACAAGATTGTAGATTTAGGTTACAAACGTATGTTAAAACAACTGTGGCTACAATTATTGCATTAGTGTGTTTTGCAGGTTCACAGATGGTAGTGGCTATGAAGGCCATCTCTCTGGCCTTTGACTTAGATAGAGGAGTGCTGACCGACCTCCCCTCCCCAGAAGAGTTCCTGGGCTACGTTCTCTTTGTGGGTACAGTTGTGTTCGGCCCTTGGATTAGCTTCCAAAGCTACAGCAATGCCATTGAGAGCCAGAAGCTAGTAAGTGACTCAAGTGTTCAACTGTCATAAATTATAAAAAAACCTATATGCCTCTTGTTTGAAATAAAAAACTGAGAATGGTTTAAAATGCATAGGATAATTTGGCAGATTATTGCCCCCATCTGGTTGTGATTTGCAACTGCATTCATGAAAAATCAGATAATTTGTCAATCTTTTGTTTTACCTGTTCAGAGCCGGCTGTGGCTATGGAATTCCTTCCTCTGTTTGCTGAAGAGCCAGGTGTGCCTTGTGGTCTCCACCTGTGTTGCCCCTTATCTCTTCCCCTTCTTCATCCCAGTGGAGGGAAACGGAATCACCAACAAGTGAGTTTAACTGTGACTCTTTCCCCATAAACTGTATTAGGAATCATACAATATGTATATTAGTATGTTTGCATAATATGTTTACGTGCATTTTGTCTCTTTGCCTTTCCCTGCTTCTAAGAAACATTTAAAAAAAGGTAAGCTTAAATGTTGATAACAAATTTAGATAGTGTGTGTAGTGCTAGCATGTTTTGAGTCTGCTGTTGGTTAAAGCTACAGAGTCTATGTAGCCTCTCTGTGTCTCTGTAGCTTCCTTACCTCCTCAATATTAAGTCCTCCCACACACTTTTTCCATGAATTACCCCTCATTTGTACCCTCACAGTTGTATTCATCCAACATTGACTTTCATTGTGTCTCATAAACATACTTACTGTATAATGTGTCTACAAAGAGTCTAAAGCTGATCTCTCTCTACCGGTCTCTACCGGTAGTAGTAGTATTCTCAAGTTAATTCTATTTCAAGTTTTATTCCAAAATATATTTGAAAGTAAACGCTACAATAATGTCATTCTGAGAACACCTACAACATTAAGTGACTTAGATTGTTTTTTATTATTATTATTATTATTATTTTTAATAAGGGATAATGGCCAGAATAACTTCAGAATATCATTTTGATGTATGTATTTTATATTGAAAGTGAAGATAATTCATGTTTCAGAATGTAATCTGTAAGAGTGAGCTGTTCTATTCTACATTGTTTTATTCTTAGGAAAATGGCTTCTTGAACACAAGGTTTAGAAGCAGATGATTTTACTTTTGTGTAATTTGTTATTGTCCAGGTGGCTTCGTGCCTATGAAAATGCAGTGTCCTTCCACTTCAGTAACTACTTTGTGGGTCATCTCAGTGAAAGCACTACCATGGTTGCAGGAGCAGGCTTTACTGAAGAGAAAGACAACATCAAGTGGTACATTTTTTTATTTTATTTATGTCTGTCCTTGTGGTTTTCCCTTACAGAACTTGAATGCTAAACAAATTTCTTCTTCTACCCATACAGTTCTTTACCCCTAAGCCCCTGTAACACCTGCATGTGCTAATTTTGTTGGTAATATTAATACACGAAATATGGCTTGTCCAAAATGGGAAGCTTTAAAGGGACACTTCTACATCACATTATAGCACCCCCAGAACTTTGAATAGCTCTACAACTGTGTGAGTTTGAAAGGAGAACTAAGGTGTGGCATGGGCTTGTGCTCACCCTGGTTCCAAATATCCAACATTGTTGTTTCGGTTTAAAACTCGAATAGAGCCCTTCCCGTACTTGTGCTTCTAAACAAACTGGAATGACATTTTGGGAGCACCATCACATTAATGAGGAGTGTTTCTTTAAATACTTGAATATTATGTAGTTCTGAAACACTGCATGGATAAAGTTACAATCGGGTAATTTTAGAAAATGCTTTTATCCATAGCGAGTTACAATGAGTACAATTACAGGTAATACAAGGAGCAGATAGGGGTTAGGCATCTTGCTCACATGCTTACAGGTAGGCCAATTTCGGGGCTCAGACCTTCCCACTGAGAGTCAAACACCCAGACCTGTAGACTATGCTGCCCTACAGTATGCTTAAGTGTGTTTAACCCTTCAGGGATATGACGGTGGTCAAGCCTCTTCGTGTGGAGATGCCTCGCTCTATGGTGGTTGTGGTAACGTCTTGGAATGTCCCCATGTCTAGCTGGCTCAACACCTGTGAGGATTTCACTTTATCAGATAAAACATAAAACACTTTCATCACCTTAATTAAATGTCATTGGATTGGCAGAGACACATGATTACTGACTTGCTTGCTCCACAGATGTCTTCAAAAATGCCATGAAACTAGGGACCTTCTCTGCCATTCTTGTGACGTATACTTCCAGCGCATTACTACATGTGAGTAAGATGATATGTGTTTCCTACTGAATTCCGAGATGCGTTGAGGGCTTGAACCCTTTTCAGCAGTGAAAATGGCTGTGCCCCCGTAAACCATCAAGCTATAACAAATCTACAGCAATGTGAGAATATGCCATAAAACAAGTTAAATTTGGCATTTTTGTTGAAGCAATGATGTTCATTGCATAACTATTATGGGATTACAGATACAGGTACCATGGTAAACCACAAAAAAAAGGCAAACATACAAATAAATTAACACATTTATGTCTTCTAGGTACTTTTTTTCTTTCAATAAGGAATAATGCTTTCTTAATTTTTATATCTTAAAGACCATTTACATTTACAGCATTTAGAAGACACTTTTATCCAAAGCAACTTACAATAAGTACATTTGTCAATAGCTGAATAGGTACATACAGTATACCAGTTATTGTAAGCAAACAACTTTCTGTTAGAATGATGACAGCAGCATCTCATCAGGGCTAACTTAGCTATACATTTTACAACATACATTACCTATTAACATATCATTTAATCCTCAAAATAATTGCTAACTGCCTGAATAACAGCAAAGTGCTGAACATAGAGCAGGAGAGAGAATTATTATTATTATTATTATTATTATTTTGATAAAGAATAGAGAACTTACCGTTAGTTGAAGTGCTATGAGGTAGAGAGGTCAGTGACCAAAAATGTCAATGTGCAAAAATACAGTAAATTATTTATTTTGTTATGACCTATATTTCCGGCAAACCCCAGACAGGCGATGTACATTTTAAATCATAAATTTAATTATAACATATAGTAGGCCGGCAAATTTCGGTCCTGTAAATTGTGGTTTCATTGCAAAATCAGGACATTTTTCTTAATAAAAATGTGTACACCTTTCAGATGGTTCATGGTTTTATTTCACCACTGCTTCATTGTGCCATTTTGTTCCTTTCAGGGTCTAAGTTTTCACCTTGGGGCTGTTCTGCTTTCTTTGGGATTCATAACCTATGTTGAACATGGTATGAATAACTTTTTGCTAGCTGTTGTCTTTAGTGATAAATACAGTATATGTTATAAATGCAAGTCAGCTGAGCTATGAGAAGCTCATAATGGTTACAATTACATCCGAATCAGTATGATATGATTGCATGACTACTTGATATTTAGAACCAAAAATCTGTGATGAATTTGGGATTACGTGTGATCCTTCATCAAACATCTATAATACGCTGCTCAAAAAAATTAAAGGAACACTTAAAACACACATCAGGTCTTAATGAACGAAATATATTAACGATCAAAATCTTTACTGTACACTGTGTAATTCCTTGAGAACAAAATGAAGTAACAACGTTTAATGGAAACCAAAATCACCAACCGATTGAGGAGTGGATTCAAACTCACACTGAAAACAATTGAAATCACAGCCTGTTACGTGTGTGAATTTCATCATGGCAACTCATGATGTGATTCAGTAGTGTGTATGGCCCCCGTGTGCCTGTATGCACTCCTGATAACGTCTGGGCATGCTCCTGATGAGACGGCGGATGGTGCCCTGGGGGATCAGGATTAGGGATCAGTGAGCGGCGTCGGATGCACTGATACATAACATCCCAGCGGTTCTCAATTGGATTCAGGTCTGGGGGACGTGAGGGCCACACTCTGCCTACACACTCTGGCCACATGAGGCTGGGCATTGTCCTGCACCAGGAGGTTGATGCCCTTCTACGGCCCTGTCCAGCTCTCCTCATGTAATGGTCTGTGTCCTGGTATCTCCTCCATGCTCTTGAGACTGTACTGGGAGACACAGCAAACCTTCTTGTGACGGCACGTATGGATGTGCCATCCTGGAGGATCTGGACTGCCTGTGCAACCTGAAGGGGCTGCAGGTACCGCCTCATGCTACCAGTAGTGACAAAGACACTAGCAAAATGCAAAACTAGAGGAAGAATCATTCAGTCAGGTTTTTCTTGCTGTTGCCTCTCCAGTGCACCTGTTGTCACTTTCATTTACACCAAAACAGGTGACATTGATTCATCGCTTATGCTTCCTAACTTGACAGATATCCCTGAAGTTTAATTGACTTGGTGTTATAGTGTGATGTTTACGTGTTCCCCTAATTTTTTTGAGCAGTGTATGTAAACCTGAATGCAATTCTTTTTTTTTTCATTCATTTATTCAAGTGATTCCCGCTATGTATCATAATCGGTGTCATCCATTCATATTTTAGTTTTGAGAAAGAAGCTTGCCACCATTTTCAGCGCTTGTATCCTCTCACGGCGGTGCAATGTCGACTGCAGCCACCAGTACAAAAAGGTAAATATAATTGCAGTGTAAAGTTAACAAACCAAACAAACAAAAGACAGTAATATACTGTACAGTGAAAATTTAAAGCAAACCTCAGAAAAAAATAGAGCAAGCATAAAGACCTGTTTGTGCTTTTAGGAATATTGGGTGACAATGGTCAACCTGTTGTTCAGTTTCCTGGCCATTTTTCACTTAACCTACTTGGGCTCCATGTTTGATCCTGATGTTGATGATCAAACTGCGGAACAGGTAAGCTTACTGGCTACTGGCTGAGAAAATTATGTATGTATATATGCAGAGTATGTATATAAGAGTATGTATACCTGTATATGCAGGTTGCGATTTGTGAAGAAAAAAAACGGGGGTATGTTTTTGAAATGTTTTTATTAATAAAAATAAATCACAAACCACAGTGGGCCTCTATACAGTGAAGCAGTGGCGGATACAGAACTATCTTGTTCAGGAGCGGGAAAAACTTAAAAAATTATACATAATATTATATTTGAAGAAATATACAGTGGTCTCTTTTTCATGGCTGTATGTTAGATGATTTCTGTAGAAACACAGTTAGAAAACCTTCAGGTTAGTTTGTTTTTAGTTATTGTGGCTTATTAGACCTCTTCTCAGGCCTGTGTAGGTGTGTACAAATCCTGCTGGATTGACACCTCCCTATGTCAGTTTTGGTATACTTAGGACAGGACAACTGATACATTCTTTGTGATTGGTTCTTGTGAGTGTACGCAGTTGGCTGTCCTCAGCAAATTCTCAGAATATCCCCGCCTAACTTCAATCTGAGAAGAGGTCTAAATGGACAAAATAACTCAAAACAGCTGTTTGGGTGGACAGAGGCTTTACCCTTTTCAAAACATAGAAGTAGTGGACTGGCCATTCCAGTAGGTTACCAATGATTGAATGAAGAATGTGAATGATTTTTTTTTTGAGCTACAGAAGAGGCAGTTTTCTGAATTCAGTAAAGCAACATCCCAGCGACACAGTATTAACACAATATGTCACACAAAAAATTTCTTCTTTGTTTTTTTTACCTGCAGGGTTATGTAGCCAGTCACACCATCCAGAAGTGGTCAGAACTGAACTGGGCAAGTCACTGGGTGGTCTTTATCTGCTGGATTTTCTACCGCTTGATTCAGTGATCTAGGTATATAAGAATGCAGATTGACAGCTGTAAAGACCAGTCAGCTATTAAACATTTTTTCAAGAATTTGGAGTCATTTCTTATCATGTGGACCATGCACAGAACATATTGTTTATTTTAAATGGTTTTCATTTGCATTGGTATTAAGATGTCTTGCTTGTCCTGAAGCTAGAAGTCAATGTAAAATGAGTTATATAACGTTTTTATAGACCAATTAAATATTACTATTCTATTGGTAAAAATATTATTTTAAAGATGTTTCCTATAATTGCAGTTGTCCCCCCTCCCCCTCCTGTAAATGGATGAATGGATGAAAAAGTATACACAGTATTTGTCCAGGTTACCTGTAACCTAGTTTCAAGAGTATCAATCAGGAAGGACTGCACCCTATGATGTGTCACTTCATGGGGCCCCACCCCACTTCTCCTTCATGAGATTTAGCAGTGGTATTGGATGACCTCTCTGGTGCACCATTTAAGGCTTGTCTTTGAAAACTGCATTGGTGCTGTTATTTGCGTCAGTGAGGCCAACCCCTGCTTTAGTGCTAAATTGGTCAACTCATGCTCTCCACAGGCTCTCATTTTTACCCATCCTTTACGGAGCAACAGCTGCTGTGCATGCCATGTCCAGTACATGCCTTCTACTGCATATACCAATGAGCCAGAAAATTATGGTACACCTGGGTGGTCATAATGGGTCAGCATGGGAACTCTGACCTGTCTGCAGTACACTGTGTGTTGTGACACATTCACATTAACCATCATTAACATTTTCTGCGAATTGTGCCACAGTAGCCCTTTGCAAGCCAAATTGCCCCTCGGGGACATTAAAGCTTTACTCTACTTCTGTCGGTTCGTTGAGCCCTGGGCTCTGTCCCTCTCGCCGGTTTGTGGTTTGTCCCTCCTCAGGCCACTGTTGGTAGGTAGGGCTTGGTATTGGCAAGGACCTCCCGACACGATACGTATCACAATACATTGCGTGACGCTATCTATCTATCTATCTATCTATCTATCTATATATATACACACACACTCACTCACCTAAAGGATTATTAGGAACACCATACTAATACTGTGTTTGACCCCCTTTTGCCTTCAGAACTGCCTAATTCTACGTGGCATTGATTCAACAAGGTGCTGAAAGCATTCTTTAGAAATGTTGGCCCAT
>JAOEHI010044907.1:0-21080 GCA_025447815.1 Percopsis transmontana | reverse complement strand
ACACTCACACTCACGCACTCACGCACACACACACATACACTCGCACACACACACTCTCTCTCACACACTCACGCACACACGCACGCACGCACGCACGCACGCACACACACACATACACACGCACACACACACGCACGCACACGCACACACACACACACACACGCACGCACACACGCACGCACACACGCACGCACACACGCACGCACACACACACGCACACACGCACACACACACACACGCTACCCCTTCTGTAGACAGGGCTGCAGGAGACTATTGCCTTTACTTACCTGTTGAAAAAGACACGCCAGGTTCGGCCGGCGTTGCACTCCAGCTGTTCTTTGCACATGGTGTAAGCTCAACATTCAATCTCCTTTTTGACTTCATGCTCATATGCAGTGGATCTACATTTGACCCTGGCTGGTGGTGTGCCATTGAGGTCACATCAATCTCTCTGATGGATTACGAGACATAAGCGTCGGAGAAACCAACATGCGCTTATTAAATATGCGAGAGACCGATTTTCAAAAATGTGTGTGTGTGTGGGGGGGGGAATGCACTTCAACATGCCAAGCTGTTGGTGCCGTGCTCATTCGGTCACAAAGGCTTTCTCCCCTGCTAAGCCTACGTTTCTTTGTCTGGCTCGGACATGAGACGCTGGGGCTGAATGTTCACATTCCAGCGGAGCGGGAGGTCACACTCTAGACTTTCTCTGACCATCCTTGGACATACACAAAGAAAGAAAATGTTTTTATTTTCCTATAAATTGGGAACATCAGCGGCAAAAATGTATTAGCAATACATTTGCTTCTGTTCAGGGGCTAGCTTCTTGATGTTGCTAAGACGTATTTTCCACCCCTGTTCAAAATACGATAAAGGTACCCTCCTTTTACATTTACATGTACATTTACAGCATTTAGCAGACGCTTTTATCCAAAGCGACTTACAATTTGTACGTTTGTCAACAGTTGAACTGGTTAACCACCAGTTTTTGCAAGCAGATAACATTCTCTTAGAATAAGGACAGCATCATGTAACAAGGTTACTTTACCTATGCATTGGCACAACATTACTCAAGGGTTTATCATTCGCTCCTCAAAACAGTCAATAATTACAATAATCGAAAGTTATCACTCTTCAAACAGTCAATAAATGCTAAACTGCAAAGTGCTTAAAATTCTAAGAGCTGATCTATCAGAGTAGAAAGATTTTTTCATTTCTCAAGCTCCAACTCCAGACATAAGTCTCTGTGGATAATATTAAATGTGATTCTGAGTTCTGTTGCACGCGGTCCGTCACCTCGGCTCGCCAGGTCGCACCTACGAGGGCGTAACAGTTGCTGAGCCCAGTCTCGACTCGGAGCCCACTCTCTGTCCTCTCTCTGTCGCAGGGGTGGAGTGAGCTCCCTGCAGCAGTCAGGGCAGTAACTACCCGTCTTCCGCAAGAGACTTAAAATCCCACCTCTTCATAGCACTCCCACTAACAGAAGTTCTCTATAATGATCCTTTATCTTCTGTCTATCCCCCTTTCCTTTTCCTTTCTGCTCTCTTCTACTTTCTGCTCTGTTAGAACAGCTCTTAGAATATTAAGCCATTTGTCGGTATTTAGGCTGCTAGCAATTAATTATTTTTGGGGTTTGAATGATATAATATAATAGGAATATATTGAGCAATGTATACTGAAAAATGCATAAGCTAAGTAACCATGATAACATGATGCTGTCCTTATTCCAAGAGAATGTTGTTTGCTTGCAATAACTGGTGTTTGAACGGTTCAACCGTTGACAAATGTTGAAGTCGCTTTGGATAAAAGTGTCTGCTAAATGCTGTAAAAGTAAATGTAAATGTCGAGCAAACTTTCTTGTTTACCAATTCTGAAAAAGACTTAAAACGATAAAAAAATATTAAGAAAACAGTTGTGCAGTTACCTGCCCTTATTAGATAATTGCAATGACCAATAGATAAAAAATATCCAAAATACACATCCATTACTTTGGTGAATGACTGAAAGACAAGCCAAACAACAATTTGACATTTTCAGAAGGGGCAGCCTCTGCAAATAAAAACTGAATTGAACAGAATAAATACTCAAGGCAGACTGAGAAAAAGCTGTGTTTTCACAGCCTGTTAATTAGTTCTAGTTACAAGGATATGGGAAAAGAAATGGGTCTTCTATCGCACCCCAAGTTAATCCCACGAATATTAGGGGGTTGCTACCGACTCACTTGAACAATGGACTTTTATAGAGGAAGAAAAGCAAGCATTACCTATCTCACTTCCCAGCCTTTTGTGTCTTCTCAATTGAAACCAAATCACAAACTACACGTTATGACGCCTCACCCGTTCCCAACAGCAAAACAAACTCATATCTAGCCAGAGTGCAGTTTGTAAGTTTGTAACAGTAAGCAGTGTTTGAATTCATATTCATATAATTGATATGGCTCATCCTATACAGAAAGAGGAAACACCCTACGAAGGTAGGCTACACTCCTCCAGCCTTGTAAGACCATCTATCGGGATCTCGAATGCCAAGATTTCCTCCTCGCGGCACATCAGTCTTGAAACTCTCCATTCAAAACTGTTCAGCACCCAGTTAGTGAACCAACTGCCCAAGAGACCAAGAACTACCCCAGGTTGGTAGTTCAGTTGTTTCCTGGCAAATTAAGCGCCTGTGTTCAGAGTCATCCCCACGTAGGTCTTGTTCTGACTGGTTGAAGGTGGTCCAATCATCTGCTAGCGCCTGATTTTTAAAATAATCGTCAACGCGTTTATTGTTCTGATGAGTTGAAGGTGCCCATAGTGCTACAACTTTTGTAATGCTGGTTTCAACCACATGGGCATTTTTGTACGAGATTAAGAAAAAATGCTCTGCATGGGTGTCAACTGCAAGGGCTGCTCACATTATGAGTGGTATTGTTGGTAAAGCCACCCGGAAAGTGTGCTGTTCTTTTATCCTTGAATTAAAATGAGACGACTGTGTCCCGAAGACAAATTAGGCTGACTGCTGGAACAGAATGAAAGGTATCTTGGCCCTGGATGCAATCTAAGTGGGTTAATTAGGGCAAAACACCACTCTTTGCACCACAGGAAAGATGTTGTGTTGATACATTTCAGCCAGGATTTGAAAGGCATGGTTTAAGGGGGGATTTACTTTTTAGAATTTCAAATCTAATTTGCACAGTAAGTGAGAAATAAATGTTCACCACCGGCTAAATGATTCCAGTCCTACAGTCATACATTGTACATGTCCCCTGGACAACACAAGGTCACACTTTATCAGCATTTAGTTAGATGGAAGAGAAAGAAAAAAGAAAAGGCAAATGAAAAAATAGCACAAAGAAATATAAATAGAGATAATTCTTAGACTTATTGCTATGCTTCAGCTACCAGGCTACAACACTCAATTACAAAGAACAATTTCTATACACCACCAGATTTAGTGTTTTTCACACTCGAGAAATCTAAATATAAGAAATGAATTAGTACTAATACTGAGTAAAAACTCTACAGTGATAGATTGATCTGCTACCTGTATTTAAATATGTTGTTAGCATTAATTTAATTTCATAAAGATTCTGCAAAACATATACAGTAGCTGCGTGCTACTTTCATTTATTATGCATTCACCATCTATTTAGAAATGATGTGTTTAATATTGTACTTTGGTTGTAATTTGATGCAGTCAGAGAGTATTAGAGGTGAAAAAGCTTGAATTTAGGGACATTCTAAATCTAAAAGGCCTAATGTGAATGATGGCTTAACTAGGATACTAGGAAAAAGTGACCTCTATTATTAAAGTGAAAAATGGCCCCAAATATATTTTTAATTTTTAAATGACGCATTCTGAAAAATGTATCATGAATTGGGAACCATTATAACTATAAAGAACTGTGCAAGAAATATGAGACAATAATCATTGCCTCATATCAATAATCATTGAAGTGAAATTATTTCACTTTTAACTGTGGATATTATTTGACTACCGTAATCATTTTTTACGAGAAATTTCAACCACGGCACATAAGCCTCTACAAAAATAATTAATTTACATTTAACTTTTCAATTAAAATTTTTCATTTTCATTAAGCCTCATTAAATCATTGTTTTGACCTAATTTTGGAACTTATAATAATTCTTATCAGTTGTTTGTCTGTTCTCCTCACAGTAAGAACATAGTAAGAACTATTTTTCACAGTAAGCCTTATAGCATGAGACGGGTCTGTTGCTATGCTAAAAGCTGCTATGGATCATGTACTGTACAGCAGAAATGTACAGCTTAGCACAAATGCACATGTAGTCTCTTAATTATTCATGGTCCTTGTGGTAATCCTTTAGCAGCCTTTTGTTAGCGGATTTAGCTTCTTGAGGTTGAAGGCAAGGTAGTTTGGTCAAACAACACACATACAGTATACGATGACTTGCGTTTTCAGTCATTAATACAGCGGTCACTGCAAACTTATCAGCTTTGTGGACACATTCGAAGTATGTTTTTGAGAAAACGACGGATATGAATGCCGTACGAATACAGTTGTACATTGACGCGAGAGCGCTACGGGGTTGAGAGTTTAACAAATGTCCACCTGGGCTTCAAGAAGTGATTGAAAATATTCCACGGATCCTGCTAGCCTCATCCCCTCAGGGAGGGTGTTCTGAAGTCTCAGGGCCCCGATGTCAAAAGTCTCCAGAGGATGCGTGCAGGCCCATATGGGGTCAATAAATCTGTAATCTAACTTGGAACCAGTCCCAGGAATGCTTTAAGAGTCATCGGTAACCTCAGTAAAACTCTATTCTGAACTTAACAGGGAGCCGGTGCAGAGTGGGCCAGGATAGGTGGTGATGTGATGCCATCTGTTACGGCCAGTAACAAGCCTCGCTGCGGCACTCTGGCTTATGCCAGAATGGAGCGAGTTACGGTAGTCCGGAATTGAGAAGGTGAGGGCGTGAATAACTTGGTGTGCACGATCTGGTCTGGTATGTAAAGTTTGATGTACAGTATACCGTGTGTCTAGTGCCACCCACTGGGTTTCTCTAAAGCAGCGTTTCTCAAATGTACCCCTAGGGGTACTTAAAGGTACTACAGTGTGTTCACGTGAGAAATGGAAACCACAAAAATGGATAACAATAATAATAATAATTATTATTAATAATTAAAACAGTAGTGCTATATATACTGTATATTTAAATAATTTCTTTATAAATAGGCCTATAAATGGAGTGGCGAAATATTGACTTGTGTGTTTTTGTATAATACGTATACAAAAGTATATTGAACAAAGACATTTGAGATTTATTTTTTACCTTTTATGAAATGTTACACGTTTGAAGGTCTTAAATGCACATCACTGATTGGATGAAATTGGTGTAGCGCATGCATAGTAATAAAGCAAACAAGCCAAGACTTTCATTAATGTGGTGATTCTAATGATGCTCCAAATGATTACACAGGTCAGCGTTCTCTGGCAAATTAAGTTGTTTCTCTATTCATCAAGAACACTTTAATGAGGCCCCAATGAATTATTTAAAGTAGAACACAGGACATATTATCAAGATAACAAACAAGATCCCGCATAGCCGAATGGTTGGTGTTGAAAAATGCAACATGCGAATTATAAAGCCCTCCATAGGGCCTTGTGGTAAGCCTTTAGCAGCCTTTTGTTAGCGGAATTAGCTTCTTGAGGTTAAAGGCAGTTCTAGTTGGTCAAACAACACACATACAGGTTACGATAACTTGTGCTTTCAGTTATTAATACAGTGGTCACTGCAAACTAACGTGTATACAATTATTAATACAAAATACTACTAGACAACTGTAAGGTTGTTTGAAGTGGATTTCCGAACAATTCTGATCTTATTTTGTCATCTCAGCGGGAAAGTGATCTCTGCTGTCAAGACTTGGAAACAAATGGAAACAAACAGGGCTATCATAAAAACCTCACCCAAAACTCCTTTCCTTATAATTTGGAACATTAATGCTGTAAATGTGCTAGGATGTGGTCGTATGTTCTGGAATGAGGTCCATGTCTAAATTTGCCGTAATTCTGTAATTCCTTCAACCTTTTCATTACCAGGCTGGATAATGCTTGGGTGTGCTTATCTACTATAACCTTTCTTCTAAAGTCACTATATATTAGAATGTAGTTTATGGGATGAGAAATGTGTAATTTTTTTTCCTACTCGTGTCAGAATCAGAATCAGAATCAGAAAAAGCTTTATTGCCGTTTTTTACACATACACAACATTATGCTAAAGAAGAAACAATGCTTGCTAATGTTTGGACAACATGCCACATTCCTTTACCCACCGAAGGCAAGCAGAAGTCAGCTGTACATGTCGGTTTTGGCCAATGGACTTTTTGTGACCTGGTTTCTTTGCATACTAATCATATTTCCATCCGTGCATGCTCACAGGCAGAGGGATTTCAAAGATAACATTCTGTTTATGAGATCTTGATCATCAGCACAGGCCATGTTTCTCAGTTCGCTCTAATTAGTCTCCCTCACACACACTGAGAGCAGGTGAACACAGATTCTATTTTTACACGGTTTAAAAATAAATTAACAGATAAATAATGAATAAATAAAGAAAGAAAGAAAGGAAGAAAATAAAGAAAAAAAGAAAAATTTTAAATATTGCGATACAGTAGCTTTAAATCTCTTTAAAACTACTGTATCGTTATTTCTATTCTGGTTTGTACAATATTGTTATTGTTATTATTGTCATTGTCATTCATAATAATGTTATTATTGTCATTGATAATTATACATTTTAAATAAACCGCCTTTCAAAACACCCAAGGACACTGTACAGTGAATATAACTAAAGATCTATAACTATAAAAGTACTGACAGTGAGTAGTCTAGACAAGTGTGCGTGGGGTGGTGTCTGAAGGCGACTGAAGCAGAGCCTCCGATGTCTCTCAGGAGGAGACAGTTCCATCGTTTTGGGGGCAGCCACTGCCATAAACCCAACAGGTGCGGTTCAGGTGCGGTTCAGGTGGGGGCCGGTCCAGGCAGAGCTCTGTGAGAGGAGGTGTTTCTGGAATTTGAAGGGGAACCGATGAAGACTCCTGAGAGTGGGGGGGGGGTGAGGAGGCAGAAGCCCCCCTCAGGTCCTGTTCTATCCTGTGTTGACGTAAGGGGCCATCAATGTGGCGGTCTCGGCGTCACTCGTGTCTTTTCCCTGTATTTCTTGTGTTTCCCTTTTTTCCCCCATGTTCCTGGTCTGTCTGTCTGTCTGTCTTTATTTCTGTCTGTCTGTCTGTCTGGGTTTATTTCTGTTTGTCTGTGCATGGTGGGCGTGGCAGTTCTCTCTCCACCGGGCTGCTCGTCAGGAGATCCTCATCACCTGTCATGGTTTACACGGCTGTTCACCATCTTCAATTAAGACCTGCAGTATATCAGCCCCGGTCGCTCACCCATTCGTCGCCAGATCGTTTCGCCAGCTAAGTGGTACGTCTCTGTCAGGCCAAGAAACTTTCTGTGGGGAACTTTGTATTTTTGGACCCGCCTTACTATTCCATGTGGATTTATGCTCATTTTCCTTGTGTTTAGGAACATCCTGTCAAACTCTCGACGACCTCTAAGTGAGTAGCGTTCTGCCAGCCATCTGCCACACCAGTCTCGCCAGCTTTTGCCTGCCTTACCCTTGCAACCGCCGTTTGCTTGTTGGTTTTGATAAACCTTAATTTTTACACCAATTCCATGTTGTTTTGTGGTCCGCTATTGGGTCCTAAACTCGTGTAAACGTAACAGTGTGACTGTAAAAATACAGTTCTAATAAATAGTTTTGAGTCAATTTGTCCACTGAGTTATCATTGTCAATATAATGTGATGTCCATATTAGAAAACCCAGGTGGTACACAGCAAGTTGTATTTTCAGTTCTTTTTTAAAATTGCAATATGTAGCATATCGCAATGTATCGTGATACGTGTCGTGATACGTGTCGTGATACGTGTCGTGATGCGTGTCGTGATGCGTGTCGTGATGCGTGTCGTGATACGTGTCGTGAGGTCCTTGTCAATACCTAGCCCTAACCAGCACACCGTTTATGTTTTTAAACACAACTGCATGTAAAATGACTGTAATGGGAGAGAAGATCTGAGCTTATGAGCTCTCCAGGATGAGGAGTAGAGAAGAGTGCACTGACAGAGAGGGACATGAACCTCTCAAACGAAAACCACAACAAAAAGTTTTTGTCATGCTGGTTTTTAAGGGTCATTTGAGTATAGCATAAATAACCTGACTATATATATATATATATATAAATGGATAATAACCAGATTAATGTATACTTGTATGTATAGATTAATGTATACTTAGATATTGCAATTTAAAATAATAATTAAGTTAAATTAAACACACACACACACACACACATACAGTGGACAGGATAGTCTAGTGGTCTAGGTGTTGGACTCAAAGTTGGCAAGTTGTGGGTTCGAGCCCCAGAGTTGGCCTACCTGTAAGCATCCTTGAGCAAGATGCCTAACCCCTACCTGCTCCATGTAATAGCACCATGTAATTGTAAGTGGCTTGAGATGAAAGCATCTGCTAAATTACCTAATTGTACATATTTCTGATAAGTGTGTCTGGTGCTTTTATCCTTTTGTCCAAAAGATAGTTAGCAGGCTCTTCCAGAGTCCAGACCAAATTGAGAGTAAGAGATGCTGATGGGGCAAAATGCATTATATAAATATAGAGGGAAGATTTATGACAGTAAACATAACAGCTCATCAACTGAGGACATTTCATTTAAACATTTTATCATATATTCATGGAAAGGTTTTATCCGATTACGGCGGCAGGGCCGCAGATGGACTTTCCCCGTGGGAGTAAATGTTTATTGATCAAGAAAGACTCGGGCATGTACATGGTGATTTGTATGTATGTGTTGTCTGGTGCCGGGTACTAGAATCCATCACTATTGGCATGTGGACCTGATTACTGGAAAGACTCTGAAAGTCTCATAGACCTATGATAAAGAACTCTGTCCCGGCCTCTTTACAACCACATCACTCAGGTGTTCTACACAAAGGAACAGCGCTTTGCAAAATAAGGTACTTCTAACTCAAGCCCCCGCTTGGCACAATTACCTCAGCACTGCTTTGCTTGTGTTCTGCAACTAAAGGGGACTAAATTAAAGGCACGGTACATACAGTATGTTCGGGAGAGAACAATTGTGTTGATTATGTATTAAAGGTACACTCTCCAGGGTTTGGGTCTGGAAGTACCCCTGTGGTTGAAAACAGCATTGCAAAAACGTTGTTGTTTTGGTTTAAAACTCAGCGAGGGCATGCCCCCCTCCTGCCGAGTGGCTTGCATCCCTCTCTACTCCTTCCCCTTCGGTGCTAATAGGCGCACATCTCCTCTGGCCATCCCCTTAAGCCTTGCATCATTTCATGCACACTGTGTTTCAAATCCCAAACAGTGAGCTGGGGGTGGACCTTTCTGGAGGCACTGTGACACAATTGACCACTGCACCTTTAAAAATGCAAATAGGACCCAAACACGGCTGCTGGACTGGGATAATCATTTGGAGGTGGAGCGGTGGGATAGAATTGTATTCAATTCATATTTGAAAGAGTAAGACAAGTAGGAGGGGAGGAGAGGCACTGTGGACTGTGAGTGGGCTGCATAGTGTTGTTAGAAACCTGTCATTGGCAAAAACAAAAAACAAAAGACAAAATGAAACCTTTATGCTGACAGTATTGCGCTGGGGGGAAGTAATGCTTCTGTGTTTTATTTAACTTTGCTAAGCTTACGTCATTGCCTCAACCTAGTTATGTCCAAGAGAAATAAAATGTTGTATTGATTCACCTCCACCCGACTATACAAGTAAAAAAAAATACCAATCTGAATACGGACATCTGTCCAAGTTGAGTTGTGCTTAGATAGACCAGATAGGCCGACATCTTTAATTGTTTCCAGCCCAAGAAATTCATTGCTCTGCTTACTGTTTCCAAAGTATACTCACAAAAGCATTTTCTTTTCCCCAATAGAAATGTATTGTTCCAATCCTGGTTACAATTGGATTATTCACACACAGTGGGTGGGTATATACTGTACAAAGTCTTCAGTGTGTTATATCATCAGAGATGTAGAAAGGCAAAGTACTTTAGTGTAGTAGTACTTTAGTAGTTCTGTAGTACTTAAGTAGTGTATAGCATTTGTTCCAGCCATGCATTAAACCGGCCGATTTCACTAATTAAGGTGTTTAGTACCAGGTCTATAAATGACATCTTGTTTGACACTATTCCTCGACACAGCACAGGGTGGCAGCATTGAGTGTGTGTTTGTGTGGGCCATGTAACAACCAAGTCTTGATTGGAAGTTATCACTCCTAGAAAGAGCCTTTTCTGACAGATAAAAATGTAGGTCAGTTCCAGCCCAGCATTTTAAATTTAAAGTACAAAGAGGAAATAGGATTATTAAATTTTCAGAGATCAGATTGTCAGACATTAATGTTGTTTATATGTAATTAGAGAGGCTTAGTACTGTAAGTAGTAAATAGCATAAAATGCTGTTATATTTGGTTATATTTAGTCTAACTCATAATAATAACTCATAATTCAGAACACAAAATTAGCTTGACTATTTCTTCCACTTCCCACAAAGCTACAAAAAGCTACAAAAATACTGCCTGTTTTTTCATTTACTTTTACCAGCAAAAGCCTACAAAATGATGGTAAGCAGCATAGTGTCGCAGCTGCTCTGTGAGCGTCTGACAGGAAATGATGTCACTGGTGAACAGTCATCCTGCCATTGAAGTGCTGTCTGCCGACTGCTTCTCAGACAGCCAGCTGAAGGCACAGAAGTCTTCCGGGAATCTCTAAACCTTATTGTAAATTGGGGAGATCCCATACCAGATATCAAAACAAGTAAAGTGGTTTTAGTGGTTGTGTGTATTCTTATTATCATATTATCCGAGGTTGAAAAGCAGGCTCAGTTATCTGTCTTCACATTTAAAGAAGAAATTTGACATTAATACAAACATAAATGGAGCATTCAGAGGCTTCTATCCATGCAGGGTGGACTTCCTCATTATTATGTGGGATGCCAACAGGACGGATGAGGAAATGGAATTGGGGGCTTGTTTCAGTGGAAAGATCAGAGTCTTGACAAGAGGCTCTCATCAATGCCTAGCTAGCACGGTCTTACTCATTATGGCTCCCAGATGACTTGCACTGCTGGCCAGGTATCCCAGAGTATCCCAAACATAGCACCAGAGCTGCATCTTCACTTGAGTTTCAGCGAGCTAACATCGTTTTTAGTGACTCTCTAATGACGAATAGCATCTGGATTGGCACTAGTTCAAATCTTGGTTCAGCCTAGAACAGAACTTAATCCCCCCCCCCGGTCTCTGCAATTGACCCGCTCGGACTTGCTGTCGACCATATTCCGATTTCATCTTGACTCGAACCAGACTGTTGACTCGAACTCGACCGCAATGGAAGCAGTTCCAGTCAGCATACCTAGCTGTCCATTTGACATTTGAAGTAAAAAGAGAATGTAAGGTCTTTGGTTTTCAGAGAAAATCAGATTGTCAGACATGACCCTGCATGTAAACTTGAGCCTTGAGCCGAGTTCAGTATTAAAGAAAAATGTGGTTTCTGTCTTTTCTGTAGGTTTCTCAGCAATCCAACTGATTAAATGCATTTTGTACTACACATACAGTAGGTTCTGAACTCAAACTTTGTTTGTTGTTTCCATGGGTTTCTCTGTGTGTCTGTGTGTGTCTAGAGAGAGAGTCTGTTTGTTTCGTGTATACGCTATAGTTCTGCTCTGTTACTTGGCACAACAATGGTATTACAGACAGCTCTCACTTGACCTTTTCTGATCAGACAGGAAGCGTCACCCCCCTCCCTGTATGTCACTAAAGTCAGCATTTCACAGTTTGAGCTACTCAACACTTCCCTTTTCGCCAAGCCTTGTTCATGATCAACAGTGAGATTCATATATAATGTAGAGTCATGGTCAGCCACAATATGGGAATGTGTAGTACGTGAGTGGTACGGCGGAGCAAATGTACCTAACTGAAATTAGGAACTGAACCATGTGCATGTTTAGTGACAAGGCAGTACAGCAGGTTTATTACAGGTCTTACATTTCATTTAAATCGTTTTATGAATTGTCTTTTGTATTTTAATATTTCAGTAGCCTTTGGACGGGATATATTGCATTTGGACACATTTTAATACTACCCATAAAGACAAATTCCCACTCTTGGCGATTTCTTAACATTTTTGATAACGTCATTGCCTTTGCAATAAAGCATATAGAACCCAGTAATGGCGATTGGTGAAATAATCTTAAACTGTCATGCTTCTTTGTGTATTACTGTGAAACCATTTCGTTCAGTTTCAGAGTGGGCTACACTCTCTTTCCACAACAAGGGTTGTACCCACACACAATTTTTGTTCTCTGAACTTGTTTGAATTGTTAATAAGGCTTTCAGTTTTCTTTATATATTCTCAGTTTCTTCGATATTGTATTACTCTTTAAAAGTGTCCTCCCCTCTCCTCTCTTTCTCTCTTTGTCTCTTCACCCTCTCTACTGTTTCTTTAAGACAGAGACATCACATTTGTCTCTATCTGGCCCAGAAAGCACCTATTCCCTGTTGCTCTACTGTGTCACAGTGAGTTTGTCTTTCTCCATTAAGGCTCTGAGGCCCGGGAAAGAACTAAGCCCAGCCATTTTATTATTCATTCGATTTTATTCTTTCCATCTCTGTGGTGTGTGGCTCAGCTTTATATTTTTGTGCTGTGGCGGGTCAAAACCATTTAACCCCCCCCCCCCCACACACCCACACACACACACACACACATACACACACACACACACACACACACACACTTGAATAACACCAAACATTTAATGCTATTTTATTTTATGGTGTCAAAGGTTACTTCAGCACAATGTAAAATGTGTATGAATAAACCTCCCATACACCTGCTACTGCCTGTTATACTGCAAATAGATGTAGCTGCAAACAGGCCGCTACAGGATGTTTAACCTAAGGGGTTTTCGCTAGCATTGCTAGCTGTGGGTACAGTAAACGGTTTCCCCAGACGGGAAGTAGTACTAATGCTACGGAAAATGACATGCGGCCAGGTGTATAAATAATGCTGTGGCTCAACGAAACATGGGTAATAACGTTTCAGAGAGCTGCTTGTAGCTTCTTGTCGCGCACGTCAAACTGCAGAGAAGGGCATGGAAACACTTCTTTATTTATTTCCCCAGTTCAACTTTTTGGCCCCCAAAGAGGAAGCGTATTTCCACATTCTTGTTGCAGAGGACCTTCAGACGTCAAGAATGAAAGGCGATAGCTCCAGGTCTGTTCATTCTTTTCAAACATTTCTTTTTTTTGGGGGGGGGGGGAATCAATTGAATTTGTGTTTTAACAAAACTGTTACTGTCCTTTCAGACAGTGTCAGCACTCGCAATAGCACACATTGTATATATTCTCCTAACACGCAAACAGGACATTCAGACACAGTGTTATGGGCACTGTTGAGATCTGCAAAATCTCAACAGGCTGCAGAATTTGTCTGTTTATGAAAATTGCTGAAATTGTTGAAAAAGGACAGTATCCAAAATTGCTCGACCTACTATGCTGCTAACAATGTGTGTTTGATGAATCAATCATCAAGGCAAAGCCTCAAAATTTTATATTTTTTATATTTTATATTTTATATTTTTAACAAAATCAAATGTATTCATTAATGGATTTGAGTTCAGATTAAAAATTGTCAAAGAAGGCAATTATTTTTGCTGTACAAAAGTAATACATAGACACATGCGAAATATATGCCACCAACTAGTTGGTGAGATACATTAGATGGATACATAAGATAGATACATAAGATACAAGCAGAGATTTTTGTGTGCGTGTATATACAGTATATACAGTATATACACATACCGTATGTATATACAATATAGCACAGAGAAGTACGCGTAAGTATTGTGATAAACAGAGCTTCAAGTTATCCTTGGGTTTACAGTAAGAGAGACATGAATTATTCCTTTGTTTGCAGACTGAATGACAAGGACAGAAGGAGTCGTCTGAGCCTCTTTCTGACCAAGTCGGGCTCTCATGAGAACATCAGTCCAGATAAGAGGACGAACACTGCATCCCACAAGTAAAGCACCACCCAATTTTTTGATGTCAAGGCTCTGCTGTTTGTTTTTTCCAATTACCTCCTTATTCCCGGCTAGCGGCATGAAGGATTGTGCACCACAGGAATCCAGACGCCACCTTCTTAAAGGCATCCAAAACATCTCTGTGGCATCATTAACAAAAGCACTCACAAAATCTCTTGCCTTTTCCAGTATCACACCAGAGGCGGCTTTGAAATGGAGGAACTCCTTTGAAGAGCTGCTGAAGAATTCAGGTTTGGACTAAAAAGTGAATTCTCTCAAATCATTGTGACAAATTGCTGTCCAACTCTTCCCCAACGTTCTCGCTTTAACAGGAAACTGGTGTTTTGCGGTGAGCTGGGAGATGATAAATGGTTAAAGAAAAGAGAAATAACAGGTTCAGTACATATTTGCGTTGCAATGGAAATAAGAATACAGAAGCTGTTAATGTTCCTCAAAACTATTTTCAGAGCCCTAACATTTTATTGATATTTTAGCACATGGCTCTGCTCATAATGAAGTTGGAGGTCCTGTTTAATATGATAATAATTATGTATAATAACAATTCTATAAATTATTACATAACATTGTATTTTTTTTAAATTCACGTTTATTCACAGTTGTAAAGAGAGTTTGTGAGTTCAGAACCTATGTGCATTTAATCAGTTGGATTGCTGAGAAACCTACAGAAATAACAGAAACCCCTTTTTTCTTTAAAACTGTAACTCAGATCAAGTCTTGGTGTCAATGGCTATTTATTTGCAGTGTCATTTTCTGCAAGGGTTTAGAATATAGGGTTTAGACCGTGTTCCATATAAATTACCACTCTTGTACACAGCGCACAAAGTATACTATAGTACACGGAGATATGACAATAACAATAGGTTTTAGGAGCATGTATACAGTGTATTTGAGATTTTATTATTATCTTTTACAGTAAGGGCAATAACAGGAATATTGCGTGCCTATATATACGTATCCCTGACCAGAGGATATGCTGATATAGAGGTTCCAGATTTTTTATTTTTTTATTTCTGTACTACACAACTGACAATGCATGCTGTACATTTAGTACAGCAGCCAAACTTGCAGTGTTCAGTAAATGCAACGGAACAACGGAATTAACAAAGCAGTTGTTGAAAACACTGTGTTTCTCACCTTTCAGATGGAGTGGAAACCTTCTCTCAGTTCCTCAGGAGTGAGTTCAGTGAAGAGAATATTGAGTTCTGGCTTGCCTGCCAAGAGTTCAAGACCATTGACTCAGAGACAAAGCTGTTCTCCACAGCCAAGTCTATTTATAATGTCTTTATCGATTCAGAGGGCCCCAAAGAGGTAAGGGTAAAGTTTACTGAGCGCGACTTTTACTAGGTAGCTGTCGTGTCATACCATAAAGCAGAGCGAATATCATGTTCATAAAAAAGGGAAGAGTTGAATAACCTCAGTGGTCAATTTTATTTCTTAGAAGGGTTCTTTTTGTTTTTGTCAATGGAGGTGAATATTTGTATCTTCATAACTAATAGATGGGATGTTGTGTTCTAGGATGAATATGTTTCGATGGAAAATCTGAAAATGAATTCATTTATTTGGATGGTTGGATGTCAGTAGGAAATACTGGTGTCAAAATGCTTGTGAAATATTGGTATCGGTATAACATCGCTAACAATGGTACTTGAAATACCTTGAGGCGATGAATCGCGAGTCGAACTTTGATAACAGACACAGTATAGGAAATGTTGAGGTCACACATGCATGACAGAGGATGATGTGAAATAGGTCACACTATTTCTATGCAAGTCAGTTTTAAAAGTTTCCTCTAGCAACAGCAACAAAAAAAGCCCCCCCTATCAGGCAGCAGAAACCGATCTGACACGCTGGTGGGACAATCAGCCCACATACTTTATTTGACACAACTGCAATTTGTATGCATGCATTTGCAGGCCTACATGTATCTTGCACTGTAAGGCCAGGCAAAGAACTTTATTTATAGAGCACATTTCATACACGAGGCAGACTCCATGAGCTTTACATAAAACAGATGTAAAATAATGCACAAAAAGACATTTAAATTAAAGAATAAAGAGTAAGAGAATACGCATTTAAATTAAAGAATAAAAGAATACAATTTAAAATGTTTTACAGCATAACAAAAATCTAAGTACATGGTTTGCAGTTTAGCAGAAGGCAATGGTGAACATAAAAGTTTTTAATCTATATTTAGTAGTAGTCAGTATTGGAGCAAGTCTCAAATCTTCTGTCAATTTGTTGCATAGTAGCTAAACGCTGCTTCTCCATGTTTTGTTTTAACTCTGGGGACAGTTAACAGACCGGTCCCAGATGAACTGAGGGGTCTAGAGGGTTCATATTGTAAAATAATTTTAGTGATATATTTTGGCCCTAAACCAGTTAGTGACTTAAAGACGAGCAGCAGTATTTTGAAATCAATTCTCTGACACACCGGGAGCCAATGCAGGGATTTGAAAATTGGTGTAATGTTGAATTTTTTTGTCTTTGTTAGGACTCTAGCAGCAGCATTCTGAAAACGGAAACCTGAAAAGAGACCATTACAATAGTGTAACCTACTGGTCAAAAAGGCATGAACCAGTTTTCTATGTTTTTAATGTGATAGGGATTTTGTTACTGACTTGATGTGGCTGTTGAAATTTAGATCTGAATCCATGATAACACCAGGTTTTCTGGCTTGGTTTTTGGTTTTCAAAGACAGGGAGTCAGGGTGTGAGCTAACTTTTTGCCTTTTTTCTTTGGCACCAAAGATAATTAATCTCAGTTTTGTCTTTATTTAGTTAAAGGAAATTCTGGCACATCCAGTCATTAACATTTACTCAATGCACTGGCACAGCAAATCTATAGGATGATAGTCATCTGGTGATAGAGCTATATAGATTTAAGTGTTGTCCGTATAAGTATATAGTAAGCGATGTTGTTATTTTTGGCCTAGTGGGAGCATGTAGAGGTTGAATAAAGACGGCCCCAAATTACTTTTATATAAACATGGTAGCAATCCCAAAAAAATGTTGACATGGAAGTATGGGTGTTTGTGTCGGGGGATTTGTCAGCCTCTTGACGGTTAAAAATAGGGTTTGTGCATTATTAATGGTTTTGGTAATGATATTGAAAGAAAAGGATTCTCTAGCACTTTTCGAGTCTGAATTGTAAGCACGGAGGTTCTCTTTATATACGTCATGATATACTTGTAGTTTTGTTTTGCACCATTTGCATTCAGCTTTACAGGATTCTCTTTTCTGGACTTATACAGACGCAGCATTTCTCCATCGTGCTTTTTGCTTACCAGAAAATGATTTAACCTTAAGAGGTGCAATAGTGTCTATAACAGTTACAAGTTACTTACAAGATCATTACCAGAGCTTGAGGTGGGAGGTGGTAACATAGAGATGACATTTTTAAAAAGTCCACTAGTATTTTCATTGACATACCGTTTCAGTTGATGTGGATGTCAGGAATAAAAAACATATAAACAAAAACACAGAAATAAGTCGGACAAGGAAGGATCAATTGCAGAAACATTTGAGATATTGAGACCCTTTGTGATAATCAAATCTAAACCCAGCCTGAAGGTCGTGGGTTTGAGCCCCAGGGACATTTCAATACAGCGGAAATGCATTCAAAAGACAGGAAGTCACCAAATTATGTCTGTTTGCCTTGAAATACATTATTGAATAAAATGGCGAATCCTCCACCTCTTTTTCCAGATCTATAAACATCCATATAGTTAAAGCGAGCACTGTTGTTACTTTTTTCTATCCACGTTTCGGTTAAACACATAAAAAATAGCTTAAAAGTAATAATAAGATCATTAGCTAAAATTATTTGTTAGCTAGAGGCCTTGGGGGTGGTTGTGGCTAAGTTGTGGGCTAGCTAGGACAGACTGGAGGGTGAGTTTAGTGTCAGCCTCTACCTGTTGCTCCATTTCATGAGTAAACACAAGGGGGGTGATCTGGAAAAATGGAGGGGGGAAGGTGGCCTGGATCTGGTGACATGAAGGGGGGAGGATGGCCTGGAGGAACGTGGTAGATCCAAGGACTGTGGTCTGACTTGTGAGGGTTTGGAGGTGAAGTGCATAGAGAATACTGTCCATTAGCAGTCTTGCGCCGAATCTTTTGGACTTGAGGCCGTGTGCTTTGAAAAGGTGTTTGCGTCCCCAAAACAGACTGAAGTTGTCGATAAAGTTCAGTCCTTTTACACTGCAGGATCATGTATTCAAGCCAAGAAACCGGCTGAATTTATTAATTCCTCTATCAACTGGTATATTGATGAATATTTTGATTTCTAATTTGTCCATTGTGTTTAAAAGTTCAGGGAAATCCTCCTTTAGCAGTTCTGATTGCTCTCTGCGAATATCATTGAATCCCATATGCATATGCATAATGACTTGAGTAGCTATTGGTTTATCAAATTATTATTGTTCAACTGAACGTGGTTTGCCTGTTCATAACTCTGTTATGCTCAGCTGAATTAAATATTTACTTACTAGTTTGGATAGTCGAATTAACCACTTACTGTGTGAAAAAGAATGTCCTTCTATGGTAAATTAGGTTGACGAATATTTTTTTTTACAGTGTAACTACTGTATGTTGTGGTATGTGCATGTACTGTAATAGCAGTTTTGTGCTCTACTAGAGAAAAAAAACTGTTATAAAATACATCAAATTAACTCTCCCCTCTGTAATCATCATCAAGAGACACTGTTCAGTTGAAAATATAATGGGCACTTTGTTTATTTAATTGTGGATTTAGGCTCAAATTTTCTTTAGTAAGGAAGACCGGGGGTCAGTTGTTATCCCTCAATTTTCTCCATTCAGAAACAAGCTAGCATGTCATCCACACTGCAGAGACTCAGTTAGGGTCTCTACCTCCATTCCAAGGACAAAATTGGATTCTTACATCTCTGCATATTTTATCTACCAACATTATCAGCATTTAGTTGGAACTCCAAACATGGCGCAGCATTCAGTGTCGCCAGCATGGGGTCTGGCCCTAAATATTAATTTACCCATGGTCAGACTTTCAAGGACAGAGGGATAGCTGCATCCTGGGCATAGGACGCCTCGATGAAGATAGTACACACGTGGGTAGCCAATCAGAAGCTGTGTATAAATTTGGGCCGAATATGCAAATTGCAGACTAACTGGAAATATGCCCGACTGGTTGGCAGGCAGCATGACCAGGGGAGTGCAGAATGCTATCAAGGCTGTTTCGCACGCTAGGACGCTAGGATTATCATGCCATTTTACTGTTTGCTACAGTGTGACATTTCATGTGTACTGTGTGATTTTAGGGCTGCAACCAACTAAAATGTTCCTAATTGATTAATCTGTTGATTTTTACCCTTATTTTGCTGCCATTAAATGAATCGCTATTATATTAACTCAATGGTAGTAAGATACAAAATAATGATAAATGCTCATCACAACAGGCATCTTCAAATATGTTTCTCAGCAGTGAAAACAGAGGCATTCCCAATTGGTCAGCTTGGAATTTAAATGGGAATATATATTTTTTTTTACTTAGTTAATAAAACTGAATTAGATTTTTTTTTCTTTGATGAATTGCTTCACCCCTAGATGTTTTCAGTTTTGTGTGAATTGTTTTTGAGGAGCCACAAGTTGTTTTTATTATATATTCTAATTATCATTTTTTATCTAGTTTAATTTAACACAATGTGTGTACACAATAAATGTAATACGGTCATATCCTAGCGTTACCTACCGTGGGAGCTATAAACAACTTATTTTTGGGGGCCACATGTCAAAATTGTTGAGAGCCCCTGCTATACTAGATACTAAATAATTATTATGATCTTTGCCACCTCCTTCAGGTCAACATTGACTACTCCATCAAGACAGCCATCAAGAAAAATATATCACAACCTACAAAGAGCTGTTTCGAAGCAGCTCAGACCAAAGTTTACAGCCTGATGAAAAATGACTGCTACCCCAGGTTCCTAAACTCCGAGATATATTTACGCCTCACCCATGCTAGGGGCCCAGGAGCCACCATGTTTCGCAGAAGGTCCCGCTCCTGCGTGTTCAACGAGAGAGGCGAGGCCACAGCTGAAACTACAGGATGACAGTAGGCATGTTTCTGATGTGGGAAAATACCTTGCTAAAACCTAGCTAAATCCTATTCCCTTTTTAAAGACAATGAAAGTATATGATGAAAATTTTATTAAAAAAAACATTTTCTCATTAAAACAGCATAGGATTAGGCTACTTAGTCGTATTGGTGGCTCCATCTGGTCACAAGATGCCACTGCACTCTTTTGACTTTCTGCAGACCTTTTCAGTAGCTTTCTCAGTGGTGGCAAGACAGAGTCTGTAACCATAGTACATGCAGCATTTTTCACACTTTTCAAGAGTCACACATCGGCCAGACTTATTATGGTATCGTATGAAACGTCTGGGGACATCTAATTCTGCTTAAATGTGGGTGGGGCGGTAAACAGTTTCTAGTATCTACTGTAAACCAATCCAGTGCCTTGTGAAGGTGGACTTAGGGGGGGTGATTTAAACAGGAAGATGCAGCGGTGCTCATGTCAACACAGTTCCACCGGTAACTTTGACAAGAGCTAGCTTTGGACCAGCGACTACACGAAAGACTCCGTTAAAAGTAAATGTTTGTCGTGTTTGTACAGAAAATGTTCCATTATTAAGCTACTAAACAAGGAAAATGTATTTACGCTGTTATTATGTTATTACCTCATAAATCTATAGTGATCGCTTGCACGTGGAAGACTACAGGAATTTGATTGTGGGCATGAGCCCCGCAAGGGCGGATTTTGTCGGGGAGGGCAATGAAACCAACCAAATGCCCGACAGATTTTTATACTCCATTTAAAGGGCCAGTGTGTAGTTTTTAGTGACATCTAGTGGTGATTGTTGCGAATTGCAAACAGCCAGTCACTCACGG
>JAOEHI010044896.1:0-21085 GCA_025447815.1 Percopsis transmontana | reverse complement strand
CTCTCTCTCTCTCTCTCTCTCTCTCTCTCTCTCTCTCTCTCTCTCTCTCTCTCTCTCTCTCTCTCTCTCTCTACGTACAAAGCAAAAGCATTGTAAAGCTGAACTGAACGTTTTTTAAACCCCTCGATTCTGTCTCTGCCTTACCTTAATAAAAGGTTCACTAGCCAGAACCAGACTAGTATTTTCATCTGACATTTACTTCCATTCTTTCGTTTCTCAGAAAAATATACCTTTAACCACATCTATCATGCTGGTTAGATACTGGTGAAAACGCCTTTGTTAAGTTTTAGTTTTCAGTTTTGGATAAAACTGAAAACTGGAATAGAGTCCACTTTGCAGACAAACAAGTATGTTTTTTAGAAACAATTGAAGTGAATAGCATTGGTGTTTTAGTCTACAGCCTGTCGGAGTGTGCTATCTGCACTATATGTATAGTCCAGCACCTATAATAGGTCAGTCCTCTATCGTGTCACTCTCATATAAAGCACCAGCACCAAGGAACCAAGTCAAATCTTATTATACACTACAGAAAAGCAATTCTGTCTCCCACCCGGACTTCTCAGATACGTTGCCTGCATGAAACATGACCAGAGAATGAGGAGGAAATGGAGTATGACCTGCCAGGGGAATGTCCCGGAATTCAGTCGACAAGCATTCACCTTAACGGTTCCTCCATGATTCCTTGTGAGCCTGCCATGACTCCAGATAGATAGAAATCTTCCTTCCTAGGGACTGACCGTGCGGCAGGAATTAATCAATGACGGAGGAACCAATCAGTCGCGCCTGCTACGTGCCTATCAATCCCAAAGATCTTTATCTTACCCCTGTCATTGTTCAGGATATGACTTCCCTGACCTTCATAGATTCTCAATTCTTCAGATCTGTGGCCTCGACACTGGCTTTATGGGTGGTGGAAAGAAACGAATTGGAACACAGGTTCGATTTCTACAACAACCAATGTCTATCACAACCCATATGTCCTGTCAACTTGCCCTTGCAGAATATATTGTATATCTACGCATGCTAGAAGCACTAACCATGTACCTGCTTCAATACATAACTATCCATGTATTTGCTAAAGCACCTATTTTTTATACTATTCAGCTGGGTAGAGGAAAGGAATTAGCTATCAACTGTTAGGAACAAATACAGCCTTCTTCCACTTTCTGTACCTTTGTACTTGGTAATTGAAGGGTTCGAGATAACAACAGCAATCCTGTAATGTGTTATGGGATTTTTGGGGGAAATAACCGCAGCATCTGGCCTGTGTTTGCAATCAGGTATTTTTTTACATGCAGTAAATAGCAGCTGTTTGGTTTGGCAGTGCTAAAAGAGCATGTTCATAACTTGACTAAGACAAGCATGACAGATGCCATCATACCCATGGGAGAACTAGTATAATTATTTCTGGATTGTCAGAACAAGTGAAGGTGACACTACAAAATATTATACACATGTAGTCTTTTGCTGATTTCTTTACTTTTTTAGCTATAAATGTATAGATCATAGAAACCCAGGTGGAAAGTATGAACTGTAGTGTATTGTAGAGTATTGGAATATTGATCTTGCTTTATTATTATATTTATTATATTTGCAGGAGCCACGCATTGACGTGTGTTTAAGTGTACTATTTCTCCGAGCACTAGGGAGCGTATGACCGAAGCTGGCTACAGGATATTTGAGTTCATGCCAGTTAAGCACTGACTGCTTGGACCACATTGTATGGCGGTTTTAACTTTGTGCTGAAAAGTTATTGGAAGTGATGGAAATTAATGGACATTAGGAAGAAAATAAACACATTATGATATAAAGTATTGGAAAACAGTGAATATAATTTTTCCGACAACACGTCTAAACTATTCAGCCCTATTAGCAGCCAATGGCGACTAAAGTGTAGGACTTAGTCACTACAATATTGATTATATATTTAATATTTTAATATATACACTACCATTCAAAATTTTGGAATCACTGAGAAATGTCCATATGTTCTTGTTTTTGTTTTTTTCAATGCTAATAAAATTTAATTAATCAGAAATAAAATCTGGACATTGTTATTTTTGCAAATGACTATTAAAGCTGGAAACAATAGATTTTTATGGAATATCTGAATTGGTGTACAAAGGAATTGGAGTACAAAGGCCCATTTGCAGAAACTGTCACTCCTGTTCCAATACATGTAAGCACTTCATGAATGTATGTTGCATCTAGCCAGGTGTTGTCACGCTCACTTATTAAAATGCAGATGTATTCCTATCCAAGGGTACTTATTGGATGTGAGATGTCAAGATGTGTACACAAGACATTTTTAGAACCGCAGCCGCAAGCTGTACTAACTTCCTGATGATTTCACCACTCAGCTGGTCCAACGCTGAAGTAGACGGGTCCTCCTTCGCAGTTAAAGCAACCCCAAAACACTGTAAGCGATTCTAATTTCTGTAAGGCTTGGTGCTCCGCAGAGCTTATCAGTTGTATGGAGATATTCCAACCTTCTCTCTTTCTAACTCTGTCATCTTCCCTGCAGTTGCAATAGGCAATGCAGTGTTGTTTTCATATGCACCATTTGAGATGCTAGATTTATTAAAATCGGGTTAGGTGTCTGACCACCTGTTGACGTGTTACTTGTTAAACAGAAAACACTGCAGTAGGGGGCAGGATAGCCTAGTGGTCTAGTTGTGGGACTCCCTGCCGGAAGGTTGTGTGTTCAAGCCCCAGAGTTGATCTACCTACAAGCATCCTTGAGCAAGATGTCTAGCTGCTCCATGTAATGGTATCATGTATTTGTATGTCGCTTTAGATAAAAGTGTCTGCTAAATTACCTAATTGTAGACCACTCCTCAGTGAGACTGCCAATACAATCAGGGAGGAGGAGGGATTTACAGTACCAGAATTATTTTCTTTGATCCGCCAACAAATAAGCGGGTAATAAGTGATTTTATGGTTGTTGCTGTAGGCTATTGCGTCAGACAATACATAAATGTGTCAGGTTAAACTTTGTTTGGATTTTGACATGCTCTGCCATAATTTTACTAGGTTTACCGAAAGGGGTAAAAGAAAGAGCACGGAGAAAAACTAACACTAGGGTAGAGAACTGGTATTAAAGTAAAGTTTGAAATTAGTAATATTAATAGCATATGCCTAATTATTACTTCCAACAAATATGCTGTCTGCCCTGATTTTTAACTGGTGGCAATTTGAAGGATAATTAACAGTAATGAATGCTAAAGGTTAAAAATATATTAAATTAACAAAGCGCCAGAATATCTTTCCCTAAAATACCAATTAAATCAAAATGGGTTCCAAACTGTCACAGCGTGATTGGGAGAGACGTAACGAGCCACAGGAACACAGACACACGGGAAACACACGAGGCAAAGCTCGGCGTTTAATACACGGATAAACAACACAACAGTTCAGGCTATCCGCCGTCATTGACAGAACGTGGCGTTGAAGGCACACCCCCCACAGGTGCAACACACAAGCACACATCATTACGTAATTGGGGGGACTCCCGGCGTTAGCAGCACGTCACCTGTCTCCTATATGAAGCGGGAGAGGAGAGCAACCGGGAGTTTGATACACGGGTATGGAGGGGACACGCCAGACCCTCCCGCCTGCATCAATATATGCCTCTACCTGCTCAGACCTTTGGCTGCCAGTGATTGCACGTATATTGAATATTATTACAATGAGGTCATTTTTAGCAGATGCTGTTATCCAAAGAGACACGGAGCAGGTAGGGGTTAGGCATCTTGTTCAAGGTTTAAGGATGCTTACAGGTAGGCCAACTATGGGGCTAGAACCCACAACCTTCTGGCTGGGAGTCCAACATCAACACCGACACTTAGACCACTAGACTATCCTGAATAAAACCCGCAAGACTTGGTCTGTGTAAAACAAACTCTACGGGAGCGAGCTTAATGTTTTAAAGATTTGTCTGTGCCATCAAATGCCGTGAACCTTAGGTGCACAAACACACATGCAAATATGCAAAACACATCCACAATTATCATTAAGACTGAACCGCATCATTACTGCAATTACCATAATTGCCATAATTCTTCTATACTTTAAAAGCACCTGCATTTACATGATGAGGGAGTGATTTGACTTGGGTTAGTCCATTAACTGCCCCATCACAGATTGTAGGTCTGAAAATACATCTGCACTTAAGAAACATGTCTTCCAAAAATAAATAAATAAATAAATATGCCTCCACCTATACGACAGAATTTAGTTACAGCTTTAAAATTGCGGATTCACCCTTTAACAAGCGGAACGTAGTCAAGCTATGGCTTATTACAGAGGCTTTCCAACAGTACAACACTGAGCGAAGGTGCTGCGAACCAAAGGCACTGCATCAAGGTAGACACTTGTTCTGCAGAGTCACTGTAGAGATGCTGTTTGCTCTTAGCATCAACTGATATCCTCACACATCTGGCTATAACACTCTGTAGCACCATTCTTCAAGTCAACCTTGTAACAATCCCTGTAAACCATCATAATATAACAAACTGTTTAAAAATAGGAGGGGTTTATAGATTCAATTTATGTGCTTTAATAACAGGATGCTTGATCTGTGTTTTATTACTGCTTTTAACAAACAAACCGAACCACTTTGCATTGTCTTTACTGTTTGTCGTAAACATTGTTTCAAACTGGGAGGCTAGTAAGCTTCAATCCACTTACCATCTTCAGGCTCTTACGAGATAAGTTGTTCTCATCAAAAATTAAATTTAGGACAACCCATCCGGAGCCATTACATTTAAGACACAGAACACATTAAAGCTTGAAGGAACATTTTGGCTTGCCTGTCTGCCTGATAAAGTGATGCTCTGTGTAGATGTGTCATCACCAGTGAGAACACACCATGAGTAAATTCATTGACGTTCATGAAATGGATGCATCTCTCTTTCCTGTGAACGCATACGGTACAATGTGATCTCTGAACCCTGAACCCTGAACTCCTGCCTGTTTTTACTATATATATATATATATATATACAGTACATACAGTACATACATACATGCATACATGCATACAGTATACACTGTATAAGTTAAATCCATTTAAAGTGGCAACACGCTGTTTTCCCTAAATGTTTCTTCTTTGTGTTCTAAAGCAGCTGTTCTCGGACTGTCTACTGACACCTACTGGAATAGATGAAGATGAGTCAATGTGCAACCTATTTGTAAACATGGTGACCTCCGCAGCCGCACTATGCACACTAAATTAGCTCCTTCTACCTATACGGAAATAATTTAGCCTCCATCTCATGTGAGTGTACTTGATTTCATACATATTTATAATATTGGATTTTTTACTGTATATCAAAGATTTTCTTGGTTTTAAACATTGCTTCATGTCCCTTTCATTGAAAATTTCAGGTGGGGGGGATATCAGTAACAGACGGAAACAACCAGCCGAGATACATGTCGCTGTAAGGGGTCTCCCACAGCACAGTACAGCGGGGAAGCTCGGGATGGGATCTCACCTGGTGTCTGGTGATCGAGTGTTGTTGGAATGGTCTATTTATCAACCGGCCTCAATGAGGGATAACGTTGCCACCTCTCACCGCAGGCCAGCTCAATAAATAATGGAAGACGTGTGGGAGTGAGTGGGCGCCCCTGCCACTGACCACAATGGAACGGGGACCCTCCACCACCAGATTGTAGGAGGGTGTGAAGCGAATGACGAAGGTTTTTTTTGTTAGGCTGATGAGGCTTTTATGAAGCAGCTTGAATCTGCAGCCTTCTAGGTTAAAGATGTGCTAAATGTGACTTTTACGGATTATACAAATGAAATCATGGTAACGTGGTCAGTTTGTCTGACACATGGCCCTCGTGACTCACTTACCAAAACAACAATATTAAAAACATAAAGAAACCACCATAAATTCATTACATTAAAGCTATATACTGTATATTTTCACACAGTATATATAAAGTATATTTTAAAATCCTGATCTTTTGGTTTGAATAGTAAACCATTATGAGGTGGGTCTTATTTCCTTTCTGAAGAGAAACGCAAGGCATCACTACGATTGGAAAGAACCAAATAAATCAATGAAAATCCATTTAGCCCTGACTAAGGTGCAAACACCTTATTTCCGAAGGCTTTTACATGCCTGCTTTTTATTACACGCCGGAGTTTTGCACAGACTTTCGGTGAGGCTGTCACTGTGTGAATTATATCTGTCCCTACATAAAGTGGCCAAAAGCTGAATGCCGCTGAAAAATACATTAAAACCACAGCGGTGTGGTGCTCACCGGTGGCTGAGAGGGCCACTGGTAATCAAAGAGCCACTTTTCAAGCTGTCAATGGCACGGGGCATTTGGTGATAATGCAGCGCAGAGGCAAATGGACTAATACGCAAGGATGTGTGCGGAAAATCAAAGCCAGTTAATAATTCACAGGTCATGTTGGTCTGTGTCTCCCTAAGCCACTGGGGATTAGGCACTGAGCAATGTTGTCCTCAGCAACCCCTCATCATCCATATGGCTTTGCAGATATGCAAAGCCATATTCTATTTGGATTCACGTGAAGACCGCAAGAATACGTAATGTTGCAGACAATATGTTACTTTGTGTTTGATTTGATCTTATGTACATCTACTTTTTGCAGCACTGAATTGTGAAGAAAAAAATATGTAAACAGAAAAATATGCTAATTACTGACTAATTGATGTTGAAGTGGAGAGTGAATTGCATGTTACAGCACTTTGCAGTGAATATATTTAGCTTGTGATAAAATCAGTCGTTTAAGTTGTTGAGCTGATTTTTTGAGTTGCAATCAT
The DNA here is from genome assembly GCA_025447815.1 of Percopsis transmontana. Lineage (NCBI taxonomy): Eukaryota > Metazoa > Chordata > Actinopteri > Percopsiformes > Percopsidae > Percopsis > Percopsis transmontana. The sequence continues at coordinate 14,289 of JAOEHI010044896.1, read as the reverse complement.
TCATTTTCTTATGGAAATATAAGCTAGGTTAAGATGAGGTACCTCTTACATTATTTGTCTTTAATAGTAAAGTAATCTTAAATTAAATGTACATATATATATATACATACATACACACACACACAGTATATATGCTTTATTATAGACAAATTCATATGAAAAAAAAGTTATAGTTATAGAACATTTAGAAGTTATCAAGATAGTATGTATTGAATATCTCTGAAGGTCAGCTAAAGCACTAGGGGGATTTAGCCTTTTATTTTTAAACATGGCAAATGAAATGTTTTCATTAATGATAATCTTCAAGCCAACATCTCTGATGATCACCATGAAGGGTAATTAATTATTCAGCTTGTGTGTTGTCTCTGGGGTGACAAAAGTTAAGCTTTAAAGAGACACTTCATCAATAATGTATTATTTTTTCTGAAACATGGTGGATTTCTGCCTGAGAGTGTCTCTTATCTCTTAATGGGAATCTCTTTTAAGAAGCAACCAGGCAGTTTCATGTCAAAGGTAAGTTACAATTAGTCACAATTACAATTAGGTCATTTAACAGACACTTTTATCCAAAGAGACTTACAATTACATGCTACTACCAGTATTATATGGAGCAGATAGGGGTTGGGCATCTTGCTGAAGGATGCTTGATGTAGGTCAACTATGGGGCTCGAACTTACAGCCTTCGGGCTGGGAGTCCAACACCTAGACCACTAGACTATCCTCCCACATGCCACTGTATGTTTTGGAGACTATTGCAGCAAGGAAGTATAATGCATTAGGAAAATGGTCAGTGAGGTGGAAATACCAGTTATAGATCCTTATTTCCAGCGTAATATAATGCAGCTAGTGGATATTGCTATAGAAATTCAGTGTAAATTATGAAGTGTGAATTATGGTGTGAAGTCGAGCATGTGTTCAAGTCCAAGTAGGATCCCTTGTGAGGCACCATGAATATCGGTGACTTTTAAAAATCCTTTCTGAAGAAAAATGAACGAAATGGATGTTCGGGAGTTTTTGACATTTGACTTTGGCTGCTCTGAGGAAAGAAAGTTCAGTGAGAATAATACATCAAAGTTGTTACTGTTTGAAACCACTACCTCAAAATCCAGCATGTCCAAAAAACAGATATGGTCCCTGTGGTATAGTGTTGGATGATTTTATATATATATATATAGAAGATGATTCTTTTTATTTTTAAGAACAAGATTGACTGATGTCAGCTATATTTTTTTCAGCTAAAAAGTCCTGTCAAGATTCTACATGTTGTAGCTGATCCTCTGAAGATATATGAAGCTGAACAGGATATAATGCTTATATCTTCGTACATTTATGTAAATATAGAAATGGTCTACAACAATTAGGCCTACAACAATAAGACCTATTTCTCGTGTTTGGAATGTGAAGGCTTAATGTATAGGCCTATCAACTTGTTTTACTGATCCGCTCCAACAGAAATAATTACTGATGTTGTTGGATTTATTCATTCAATATCAAGTTATTATTGACACTGACCTAAAGGGATAATCCGCAACATTCTGTAGGATTTTTCAAACATCCTGTTTGTGCTTGACACACAAATGTGCAGGAGGGAGGGGTAGTGGGGAGTGCCAGCCACTCACGACTCAGGTATGGGGCATGTCCTTCTGACCAAAACATTTTTTGTAACGCTGGTTTCACCAGCAAGAGTAAATCCAGGCACAAGCTGAGAAGTGTGCCTTCAACATAACAAAGGTTATGTCACACTGTGTAATGCGTTGAAGTGTTCAGTAGCCTTCGGATAGCCAGACGCGAGTGTGGCGACTCCTGGGTGTCGTGTGGGAACAGGGTCGCCGCTGTGGCGTGGGGCCGGCTTGCCCTCCCCGAATCTGGTACACCACCGCTGCCCACTGAAGAGCCCGGCCGGTGAGCAGCGACAGCATGGTGCGCACCCTTGAGGCTTCCCCAGTCTGGTCGGCGGGAAAACGGTAACCGACAAAAAACCACCAGCCCAAACATAAACACACTCCCACCCAGGTGCAATGAATAAACTAATCAGTGAACAGAGTCAATGAGGTCATTTAGCAGACGCTTTTATCCACAGCGACTTACAATCACATGGTGCTATTACATGGAGCAGATAGGGGTTAGGCATCTTGCTCAAGGACGCTTACCGGTAGGCCAACTCTGGGGCTTGAACCCACGACCTTCTGGCTGGGAGACCACTAGACTATCCTGCCCCTATTACTTTTTAAAGCTTGTTTTTATGCCCCCCCGTGTCCCGTGTGAAGCTGGGGCGCGTCGGACACGTGGCGAGACCGAACTGGCGGAAGGACCCCTGGATGCGTTACACACGGTAACACTGATACTGTATGTAATGCATATATCATGATCATATCACTTACCTTACCAGTAAGTGAAATACTTACAAGGTAAGTATTTCCTTTTTCCGGGTGCAGTACATTTAAAGGGTTTCCCATGGTCCCATGGAATGTAAATTGACTATACTACCAGGAGTGACTTGATGCCATTTCATAGAGATCTCTAAATGAGAGAAATTTGGCTCTCTTCTGCAGTTTAAATGTCTTTACATGTCGGTGCTTTTTGTTGCATACAATTAGGCTTCTGCTGGCCCCCATGGAGGATGAAACACCAGGTCCTAACTGTCACAAAATGAAAGATGAGCTATTGTGCTAATCCCTTTTTCATCTTGTTAGCCGGCGTCCTGTGGTAAGCAACATTATTGCCTTTTCAACCTCCTCCGTCTTCTCCGCAAGGCGTGTCACAGTGTCACTTGAAATGGGTTTTTCATGAGCAAACCTCGCCTTTACTGTTGAGCACTTTCCGTGAGTGGCTTTATTGTCGGAGAGAGGCAAAGGAATGGGTTTATTTACTGAGAACACACCAAGCGCGGTTCCCCACGAGTTTTTAAATTTGTTTGAGACTGGACCAAACAAGCACAGGCCTTGCACGTGGGCGGATTGCTTGTGTTTGTTTTGAGGCGAGCACTTCACTTTTGCGTCGAGAAAATAGTTTCTTGTTGGAGGAGGATGAACACACCACCCTCAATTTATGTTCAAGAATGAATAGCCCCCTTGAACAGATAGCATACAATGTGACTTTAAGCAGCACACAGGAAAAGAAACTTAATGGGGTTTGAAAGTCTGGCAGGTAAATTAAGGGACTGTACAAACAGAAGGAATGTTAAAGTGTTATGATACGGATGTATTCTCGACACACAATATGTGTAGCAACCAAATGTATCAATATTAATTGTTTGCAATTGTAGTGTATTGTAATGGTGCAGATTTAAAAATCTTGAAATATTATTTATATGCTAAAGGTGTATTTTCGGACATGCTATTGTTGCATATCTAGACTGAATGTTAATGTTAAAAAAAACATAACTGTGTGGATATCTAAACAGCTTTTCATTCCACCTACATACAGGGATCTCTATCTCCAATGGGTGATTATCTCTCTGTCAGAGAAAGCTATGCTGTCCGGAATCCACTTTAATATCTATAATTTCCACGGTTCCACAATCCTGCCTCACTCCATTTATTTCTGCATTGTCTTCTTTTTCTGTATTCATTGCATTTGAATATTCAATCTACATCTGAGTGTACTGTATTTGTATACATACAGTATATTATCGATGAATAGTGCAATGTGAAAAGCATGTTTTTTTTAACATTATTAACCCATTGTCTAAATTTTCTTTATGCCATTATTTTTTGTGTGTGTTGTAATGTGCTGTAATGTAAGTGTTTTTGCTGTGCTCATCAAAATATAATCTAATATCACCTAATCTACCTACTCAAATTGTTTATACTACAGTTTCTGTACTTTTCTATCAACAGGCCCTTTTCACAGAGGCGTCATAGTGGGGAAAACACAGGTGTATAACATTAATTGTAGGTCCTTTTTATTTAGGTACGCCAGCCAGTGCACCAGCATTGACAATGTACTGGCTGCATCACTAGAGTGGTCTATAGTGGTGCGCTGGCATAACAAAATGCAACGGACCCATAATTAACATTAGGATCTACTTCTGTGGTTACCCGACTAAGACACCTCTGTGAAAAGGGCCCATTGGTGGATGTGTAACGTCTGCATCCAGGGGTGGCGCCCCTCACCCGTTCAATCTCGCCTGTGTGTTGCCTATTAATCCAACACATCCGAGTTTCACACCTGTCTCCACTTTCACTGATGTCCTATCACATGCACCTGTGGGGAGGGCGTATGTGTGGGGTGGTTGGGTTTGTTCAGTGTTGGTTATTGTTTAGCGGTTTCTGTGGTTCCGCCTGTCGTGTGCTCTTTGAGCGGAGTCTTGTGGTTCGCTACTCGCGTGTTTTAGTGTTTCGTTTTGGTCTACACCTGCACTCAAATCTTTAAACCATGTTACATGATGTCTGTTTTAGGGCTAATAAGCCCTAAATTAGGGGAACACACAAATAATATATCTTATTCTATACCTACACAATGCTTTTAATCTTCATCTCATGAGTATACATGATTTCAAACACATTTAAGATAAACAAGTATTCCGTTTTTAATTGTATCAGATCAATCTTTTGGTTTAAAATACTCCTTTAATGCATGTAGCAGAGCTGCCCCATTCACATCAAATGCAGCATTCCTACAAATACATGCATCAACATTCGCTGGCTTAGAGCATGACAATTCAAAGGCTGTTTTCTTCATTCCACACGCACTGTTATCACTTGCATGCAATGATGTTTTTCTGATTGCATTAGTGTCAGAAGAGGCTTGCTGGCTCACAGGCTAATTGCCAAATCTGATTGTTCCTCTTTTCCTATTCTCCTTGAAGGCCTCACATTACATGAATTAATCACGTGCAAATATCTTATTCGCAGAGCAAATGCGTATGACGCCACTGGCTCGCTGGACTGCCTTGACAGAGGAAGACTTTTTAAATCAAGGCTTTGTGGCTGTATTACTGTAATTAGGAGAGCAGATTGGTGAATAAAGAGCTGAGTTTTGTCTTTTTCTCAGCACCACAGGGCCAATGAACTAGAGATTATAGTAACAAGACAATTTGTCTGTCAAAAATGGCATTTCGTTGCTTTGCTTTCTTATTGGCACCCTTGGTGAGGACTTTCTTCCTGCATAATTAGTCTAATATTTAAAAATATTTAAATATTTGTCACTTTGACTTTGATACTCAAACCCATTACCGCTCTGATGATGGGATGTTGATAATCTACAAATGTACCAGAAGGTCACACACCTCAAAAAACAAACAAAAAATAATGATAAGCTACTGTCCAGGATCTCCTGATCCTTGTTCATGTTTTCTCTGTTTCCTTTCATGTTGTTTTTTTGTATGTGTGCCGTGTTCCATGTTGTGCCTTTGAGTCTGTGTAGTTTTCCTGTGCCCTGTCTGGCCCCTCCTTAGCTCCGCCCTGTTTCCCTTTCATAGTCCTATTCCTTCCCCCAGTCCCGAGTGCCTTCCCTCTGCCAATTATCAGCCTCTCCTGGTTCCCATTCCCCATTCCCCCCCAGTGTATTTAGTCTCTGTTCTCCCTTTTGTCAGGGCTGTTCCATTTGGTGTGTTTTTCCACCAAATGTTACCTGCCTGTTTGCCTGCCTGTTGGATCCTGCCTGTTCCCTGATGCTGTTTTGCCTGCTGCCTGCCCGTTCTGTTTGCCTTCTCTTTTGGATACCCTGTTGCCGACCATTTCCTGTTCTTTTGCCCCTGCCTGCTGGACTTTACTAAACCAACTTTGGAACTACAGTATACTCTGTCCTGCGTCTGCACTACTCTGGAGAAAGTGTGGTCTTTGGTTTTCTTAGTAAGATGCTACTTTGAACATTGTGTCCCTAATCTGTGCGTAGTCATTTTTGCTTTGAATGTATGGAAAGCCAAATGGGCCATACCTTTTCAAGATCATCTTCAAAAACCTAATTTTTGTGGCATCGTTCTCCCACTATTAAACACTTGATTTATGCCGGGACCCTAGGAAAGGTTAAAACCAGTGTTCACTTTGGTTTGAAATGAGCACATGCCCTTCCCACACCTGTGCACTCCTCTCTACTCCTCCCTGCAGGGTGCACAAGATAGCGTCTTCTCGACCCCTCTTCCTAATGCCAAGTGTGTAGTTGATGAAAGACGATTGCTGATTGATTAATCATTGGGCAGTGGTTCATTGTCGGCTGTGTTTGGTGCACTGTCCGTTCTTTTCTGATGATGTCTGAAGGTCAAATGCTCAGAGAGTCCTTCTTTGAGGGTGGGTCCTCAGCTGGCTTGTCAGTGTCACTAAGGAGGGTTAAGTACATCTCGTGAAGGCACCTTCCATTAGTATAATAAACTGTCCTCACCTGTCAGCGGATGAAGGATGATTGTGATATGTTGGAATAATAATAATAGAGTTAAGTATAAGTTCTATTAGTCTTGTGACTTGAATCCACCACACACACACACACACACACACACACACACACACACAAATATATAATGATGTCATCGCCTGGGTACGGTTGACGGAATTTGGAGCATGATTTCACTGCTATGCTTTTACTCACCTCTGAGGCTAAATATCCTACTTTTGCTGCTTATTTTCATTATGAGATTAATTTAGTTTCATTTATTTATAATTATTGTACTGCCAGTGGTTCATTAATGAGAGATTCCTTGATTTTTGACCAAAATTGCCCTTTTGGTTGAAACCAGCATTATTTATAACAGTTTAAAACCAAAACAACATTGTTTTGCTTTTAAACTCAGAGCGCATTCGCCTCCTGTACCTGAGTGCTGAGCAGCTGGTACTCCTCTCTACTCCTCACCTTAGATCAAGGAGTGTACCTTTCAACTTTGTGAGGATAGATCGATAATTAATACCGGAAGGGGAAATACGAGGCATTTCTACATTCTACATCTACCACATGTACATTCCAATAGACCACTGACATCTGAATAAACATGAATATTTACAGTATTCATTTATTTCCTTCCTGTTATTTGGGTTTTACTTCTCTATTTGCCATCGCTGCTGTTCTTATACATGATACATAAAACAAAAAATGTAGTCGCTGTCAGCATCTCTGAGCTCCATCATGTTAATCGCGAACATCTGCAATGAGTTGGGGGGAAAAAAAGCCTCTTTTCAGATGAAAGCATCAGTGTGTTGACTGTTCTTTTCTTTTTGTGCAGCAGCTTCCATTGTAAGCCTTCGACTAAATCTCAAATCCTTGTAGAACGGCTGCGTCTGTCCAGAAGCCGAGCGGACACTTTGTCAGGGCCTTGTCTTGCCAGATAAAGCCTGGCATCGCCCACTCATGCCAGAAACCACGAAGGGCCCGACAGGTAATCCGGTCTCTCCGACCCAAACTGCACGCACAAGCAACCCAACTGTGTGTGGCCGTGGAGCTGGATAAGAAGTGTCCCAATCTGAAGTCCCCTTCAAGGGGACTAAACGTACGGGAAATGGTGACCCGAGAAATCAAAGTGTTGACAAAAGCCTAGACAGGGCTCCGCTGACGAAGAAATGTTTGAAAAGAAATCTGAAGGAGAAGAAATATTCGGTTGCGAAGACCTGCTGAAATTTACATAAGGGTCTTCAGATGGGCAGGGGATGTGATCAAAGCCAGGATGACAGTATGAAGTAGGATGAAAGGGTTTTGGGCTTGTTTTCATACATACATGGACTCTGTAAAAGTAATGAGACATTGTTAGCTGTCAGATGCAACATTGATAATGGGAATGCAAATTGGCGCCCTTTTTGCTTCATAACAGCGAGTAAATAAGCATGAGGAAATCAAAGACGGGCCAACCCACCGAGCTTGTGATAGACTCTGCGAGATGAACACGCCTTGCTTCCTTCAAAGCAAATTGAGAAGAATTGACAGTATCCAGTCCTCTGCAAGAGTGTGGCTTCAAAGAGAACGTCTCTCCGAGGCCTATAACTACCTCACTAAGGCCACCCAAATCCCACCCCCCACATTTCTTTAATCTAGCCTCAAGTCAACATGGAGTTAATTAATTCCCCTAAAAGACAATTAGTACTCTGTTCAGCCAAATCTTCTGGGCATGCCCCAATTTGAATAAGTCGAATTTTCTACTAAAGTTAACAATTAATCACATTGATTTCTCACTGTATTCACAAATAGAATTTCTCACTGCTACATGAAAGAGAAGCCCTTTCAATTATGACTATATATGCATAATGTTTTCTATCATGTACAGTAAAAAGATTTTGCGGATTTGTGTGGGGTTATTACATTTCTGAGTAGCTGTTTCATGGAACTTAATATTAAGAAGATAGTGGCACATAAATACACTAAATAACTGAACTATATTCCAGAATTACCACCCAAGGATTCATCATGCAATTACGACCTTACAAAGTCTTGAAATCCTTAATTTGTAAAACAACATTATTCAAGCAGCAATCAATAAAGCAAAATAACTTATATTATGTGAACACCGTAAAGCCAAATATGTTTTGTGGAAACCAATTACTTACCGCAGCAAAAAGTCTCAATGAAATGGCTGTTGACGTATTTCTGATTTAAACATGAAGTTAGGGTGGGACATATGAAAGACATCGGGTGTGCTTAGTAGGACCAACGTTTGCTACTTTTAGTAAAAAAATCCTCGAAAACGTTCTTGAACTTTCATATATGTTCACTGGCGTGACCAATAATCGCTTTGTTTTTAATCAGCCATGCTGACAGATCCAACTATCGTATTTAAAACACAACTCCTCCCTGTTATTTGAATGGACGTTCAGTCCACTTCCGTTTCAGTTCATTGAACGTAAATTATACGCAACACCGTTCTGAACATTGTCTTGTTTGTACAATAGCCAATAGCATACAAGACACAATCCACCCCCACCTGTGTATATAGACAGTTATTGCTAGAAATCCTGGAGGATTTTTATGGGGATAAAAAACTCTTAATAGCCTGTAATCAGATGCAAATTTTGTGTCCTGTGTGATGAGTCATCAGTATTCTTTCTTTGATGTTTTCCAGAAACACAGAACTGTAGAATTACACTGAATATATCCAATATGAATTCTTTTGGGATGTTTTTGACAGATACTGGCGTACACTGCATTAACCCCACACATACTAAAAGTGTCTGATCCATCAATTTTGATTTAGGTACTGGTAGTTAATTTGTGTTCATAGTAGTCTAAAACAATAAAACCTATTGTATGAAAACAAAGTACCAGTAAGTTGGCTAACTTAATTTTAATAAGATTCATTAAGACTTTGCTAACCAGTTTCCACAAAACTATATAAACGTTTTTGGGTTTACACCAAAGTTTGGGTTTACACCACTTGCCTGTAAGCGGCAATATCACTTTCCTTACATAGGCAGGTGATATTGCTACCAGGGGTGAGTGGGTGGACATAAAATACATTAAAAACGACATAAAAAGTTGTCAATTCTTAACTTTTGAGCAATGACTGACACAGAGGGTACGCCCAGAAACTGACATCAGAAGCGTAGAAGCAATACTGCGCTACTTTGCTACGTATCATTTTTCTGTTCATAATGTTCCAGTTTCATTTCACATTATGTGAAAGCCAACCTACCAGAGCATCCACGTTATGATGGAACGCTGATGCTAATGTAGCTCTTTGTACAGACTGCCTTAAAAGTTATAGAATATAGAAAAGTGAACTACCTTTTGGCCTTGAGTCATATAGCAGTCAAGGCTTCCTTGGTTTTATAGCCATGCAGTTCTGCTTGAGGCTACTGTGATTCACAGCATCTCTGCTCTAACTAACAAAATCTGAACCTAATGGATTCCCCCGCACAAGGCTATGGCATAAAAAGCTAGAGCCTGAGAGCCAAGGTTTCTGGGCATCTGAGCACATATCTGCAGGACCTATTAAGGCAGGGATAATTTCCAGTAATTGGAAGATAAACTGTTGTGAACTATCGTAGTTTGCGGTAACAAGAGCGCTTTAAGGTTTCCATTATTTCATAGCCTATAATAGTCTTGAGTTCCTTTTACAGTAGAAACAATGAAGTGAATTCTATTCTCCCCACATACTGAGCTCTGTTTGAAGGAAACACACCATTCAATATTTCTTCAAATTTGGAATGGAATCCAATTGATGTTTCTGGAGATTTGAACAAATGTTAATACATTCTTTTTATCTAATGTCTATGTATGTATAATGCCTACAGTATAATGTTTCAAGCATAATGTTTTAATAATAGATAGGGCATAATGTTTTAATAATAGATAGGGCAGCCTTATAGATCTATACAGTATCCGTACACGTAAGCACTAACATGTCGGTTGTATGATAGAATAATAATATATTTTATTGTTATAAAGATGACAGTGCAGTGGGCAAACTAACATCTGTCAAGCAAAAGATGTGCGGCTTTAATAATTACATTTTCTTGTATGGAGAGGCATTCATTCATTCGTTTCACTGTACTGTAAGAATCCAGCTTTGCCTCTAGCTACTGTCAATCTATTATCCCGTTAAGCACTAAGTGTGCGTGTTGAGCATGGTACACACAAAAGCACTTTGTAGTGGCCGAACAAAACATGAGAGTCATTGAAAGAAGCTATTAGTAGCGGATGCATACTCAGCTATGCGCTTCATCTGTACGTTTCTGCTTACGGGCCTGGAAGAACATATTGCCTATTGGTGAGTGATAAAACCAACTGTCAACAATATATAATTTCATCTGTATTCAAAAGTGTCCTTGTGGTTGAAACCAGTATTAAAAAAGTTATTTTGATTTGCCCGTCCCTCTTGGCATTCCTCTCTACCCCTCCCCCTGGAAAGCTTCTAGGCTCATGCCATTCTCTACCCCTCCTACAATTGTTAACAGCCACACACACCTTCATGTATAGTAGTGGTTCAAAACATAAACAGTGAGCTGCAAGTAGAAGTTTGGGGCTCTGGGGTCATGGCAACACAATCAAGGAGGCTACTTGTACACACGGATGCACACATGTAGTACAAAACAAGCAGCAACCTCCGGTGCTGAAAAATGAATCCAACGCTGAAGTTCCAAAATCTGCAGTCCCTCTAATGGCCACTAGAGACTGGGAGTCAGGCACTGCCAAGGTGGCGACAGCCAGAGCCTGCACACTTGGCTTCAAACCCAATCTTCAGAAAACCTATGGGTGACGTCACGGAGTGCTGCCTCCTCACATGATATCAAGTAACTCAGCCTGTTAGTTCACGTGCCAATATACATCTGAACTTGATTACTGTAGAGTAATCTCATTTACACTTGCCTGTATATACCCTACATGCTATGCTGTGTCAGGGTTGCCAACTTTGGGTACCTGGCTGGAGTGAGAAATGGGCATAATTATGCGTATGCATACTTAATCACGGACTCAATTCACCATCATGGTTTAAGTATGCAGCTTACACATGTTAGCTTAGGTCTAAAATTTAAGGATATAGCCTGACTACGCCGCTCCGGGACGTCCACCCAGGGAAATACTGATAACCTCACTATATTAGACGCACACTAACCCAATAAAGGACACACAGGTTGGTTCACTAATGCAAGTCGTGTTGTTTCCAATATCAAAACTACAATGTTTTATTGAATGTTCACAAGTAGAAAAGGCAATAACAAGGGTTTATCACAATGTTAGCAAGAACCAGAAATAAACAAAAGAAAAGAATACAAGAACCTATCCTACTCCAGACACATTGCCACTACATTAACACACACACACACACACACACACACACACACACACACACACACACACACTCCCAAATCCATACATTTGGAGTCATATGAGGCTGCCCCTGCATTCTTCTGGAATACACTGTGACTCACACTCTCTCTCTACAGTCTATGGGGAAGAGATATAGATTTTTAATTAGCTCATTAAACAAAAATGTAGACACTCACTTATATTACAAATCCTAACAAATTACAAGGATAGTGGAATCAAAAAGTGGATATAGGCCTAAGTGTTGCAAACAGCAAGCTACAGCTGTAGTTATTTGCTAGCTAACGTTACAATTAAAAAATATATAGGGGTTGTGGGGAGGCGGTGAGGGTTGTGACAAAAATGGAGGGGAAATTGATTGAAGTTGTTTTCTGAATAGCCCGAAATGTATGACCTAACCCCTCGCTTCTATAAAGATATAGGAAGGAAGGCCATATCATCAGCAAATTGCCATTCGAATGGCATTACCTAGAATTACATTTACACTAAGAACTCAAATTGATGCCTTTAATGAAAATGTGTTAATCTGGCCCCACTATGTGTCAACAATAAGGCATGACTTTGTATAATTATAGAATCATTATATTATGGGTTATTATATCCCCTCCTTGTGCAGAATAATATTTTTATTAATTTTGTTTTAGAGATAGACTTTTCCCTGGTTCATTAGCCTATTTATTGTTTTGTTTTGTTTTGTTGAGTTTTGTTTGAGTGTGTAGCCTACATTTTGTCTAATGGGAACTTTTGTATGTGCGTGTTCCTTATATAACGAAAAAACCTAAGAAAAGGTAAATTACAAATGTTTAAGTGATGTGGAGATAAAAAGATAAGATAGCCTGCTGCCTGGACTGTATGGCATCTGCCTTCTCCTTCTAACCACTCTTCGACTTCAAAACTGCCGTTGCAAATGATCCATTATCGGATTCGGTTATCTCCTAGCAAAACAATAGTGCTAGCCAAACGAATAGAACTCTGCCCCTTCTGCGCGCTCCTTAGCGACTTGAAAGTTTTGAAATGAGATTTGCGCTCTACCATGCGGAGGGCAAAGCGTTTTGCACGTTTAATCTGAATGTCCCTTAATACATTTGCCTGTTCTGGCAGTGTGAGAGCGTGAGGCTAAAGGTGAAGGTGTGTGTCACAACCAGAAGCATGAGAGTTGGAAACCCTGTAAGCTTATGTGTCATTAGCACACCGTAGCCTACCTGCTGTGCTAGCGCTAACAAAATAAAATGCTTAGGGGGGGGTTAGAATCCACATGAATGTGCAACCGCTGTGCGCTAATACACTACAGGGTGATAAGTGCATACAAATGGAATGTTTTCAATCTGCTGTGAGGCGTCTTCCACGGACGCTATACGATCATTGATATTCAACCCCAGATGCTTATAGAGTAGGCTGTTAAAAAAACTCAAGGCACAAGGATTGAGGTGTGGTGAAAATAATCTCTTTGATAACGCCCCCCCCCCCCCACCCCCCCAAGATAAGAACAGGAGAAGCAGATGTGCTTCAACTATTCAATTAGTCTTTTGTGTCTGAATACTGTAACATGCAGAGAGCTGGGGCTAGCAAATCTCCAAACCCGGACCCACAGAGACGGCGGGCGGGACGGGAACAAGACAACACATGAAAACAAAAAAAGAGAACACATAAAAGAGGAGAGCATTTTTTTTTTTTTAAATGCCTTGACACCAGGAGCCGTGATTTATCAGCTGGCGAAGGCCACTCCAGACACATTTACTCACTGTGTCATGAAGACACATATTTCTTCTCCTCTTGCAGAATCACAGCCGATATGAGGGGTTTCTACACCCTTTCCCCCGTGAAAGTTACTCTTGTAATGGGATTGTGGCGCCGTGGCTTCAGTAATGTTTTTCAGCCTAGAATTCCATTCTGCACAGCCCATAGTGCGAGGAACAGGGAATCAGTAGGGGGCTGGTCTCACCTGTAACACGTAGGCTAGATGGTTCTCTATGGCAACATACATTATGTCTGGAAAAGAAAAAGGCATTGTTCTATTTTTCATTTCAAAATAAATTGAATTGTTACATAACAGTTGACATGATCATAACCCATACCTTTTCTTAAACAAAGAGTCACTCATTGCAGTAGCCTGCTATAAGATCTACAGCTATGGAAAAATTTAAGAGACCACTGCCCATATAAAAAATTATAATATCTATATACAGTTACATATATATTTAATAAATGTATATTTATATAAATATAACACAGCATTGAGGTTTGACTGGTCTGGTTTGATTGGTTTCCTTAAAGGGGCCATCCCACACAAAACCGATTTTGCTTGTATTTTTTAAAATCTATTAGGTCCATGTGTGTTTGTGGTATGGCGTGAATGTGAAATTGAACTGCTACCTCCTTTGTCAGCTCTAGCCACTGAAAGGAAATAGGCGTGAAATCACGCTAAATACAAAAGCTCATCAGTGTGACGTAGAACTGATTTGGCTCATTATTTATCGGCGTGCCCAGTTGAGACAGAACCGCCCATTTGACAACCGCTCAGTTACATTTCTTTTCGTAAACAGTAAGGATGGCGGAACGTCAACGAGCTTGTGCGCTATGCACAAATAAAACTTCAACAATGCACAT
>JAOEHI010044885.1:0-21091 GCA_025447815.1 Percopsis transmontana | reverse complement strand
TGCTTCTCCGTCTGGCCTTTGTAGTCGTATCCCAGAGCGACTTTATCAACGTTCTCCGAGTCGACACCGAACTTCCCCCCAAATCCCTTGGAGTAATCTAAAGAGGGAGATACAGTACGTAGTTATAATACAAATAATAATGATGATGATTATAATAATCATTTTTATAAAATACATCAAAATAACGTAAATAAAAACCCAAATGTCCATGAAAATGTCAGCGGCTATGGGGAGGGGTGCGGTAAAGAAGTCTTGGGGGGGGGGTAGAGAGGGGTACCAGCCAGTAAGCAATGTGGGCGTGGAAGGGGGTGTGTTCTCTGAGTTTTGAACCAAAACATATACTGTCGGTGTAACGCTGGTTTCAACCACAAGGAGGCGCCCAGGGTCAAATAATGGAGAATAATGACTAACCTTTCTGAGACTGGTGTTTCTCCGTCTTTGCTTTGTAGTCGTATCCCAGTGCTGCCTTGTCCACCTTGTCTTTCTCCACGCCAAATTTACCTCCAAACCCCCTGGAGTAATCTACAGTCAGTGAGGGATGGAAAAGGATTAACTCTGGGGAACAGGAGCAACTCTGGGGAGCAGGAGAAACTCTGGGGAACAGGAGAAACTCTGGGGAGCAGGAGAAACTCTGGGGAGCAGGAGAAACTCTGGGGAGCAGGAGAAACTCTGGGGAGCAGTGTGTTGAGTCAGAATCTAAAACTGATAAAGACCATTTACCTTTCTGGGACATGTGTTGTTCTACCTTTTCCTTGTGATCGAAGCCCACAGCAGACTGTAGAACAACACGAGGGATATGATTCACTTCTTTATAATACTAATAATACATGTGTTTTTCACTTTGGAGGTAATGCAGTAATGATTCATCCTGCTGCCCATTCATGACAGCAATTTCCATTTGACCTTCTGATAGTTTGTATATTCTGGTGTCTAGGTGAGACACAGATAGAAAGGTAGTGAGTGGTTGTCCCACCAGAGAGAGAGAATAGGCAGAACTAAATCAGTTGTAGAGTTTTTTTTTTTTTTTTTAAACCGATCACTAACAGTACCAATTACTGACTGTAGGTGGCAGTCTAGTGCCGGGCTCACCTTGTCCACGCGGTCCTTCTGCACACCAAACTTCCCTCCGAACCCTCGTGCTGCGTCGGTCTGGGAGGAATGCTGTGCCACCTGAGCTACATAGTCATGCCCCAAGGCACCCTGGAAAATGAACATGTGAAAAAAAAAAAAAAAATTATGGTTTGGTCCACCGGGCCAAGACAGTAAACACAACCAAGGAATAATGTTTAATGTGTGTATAGTCTAGGAAAGTCTAGTGGTCTGGGTGTTGGGAGTTAGCCTACCTGTAAGCATAGTTGAGCTTTGAGCAAGATGCCTAACCCCTACCTGCTCCATGTAATAGCACCATGTAACTGTAAATCGTCTGCTAAATTACCCAATTGTAATTGCATTTATCTTAAATACTTGCAAAGTGCACTGGCAAAGGGATGAGTTGACAAATACTACTAGTTATGAGGAACCTTGAGTAAAGTTGTCTTCCTCTGCTGGCAGGCAGATTCATGCGTTTTCATGTTTAACAGGGTGTTCCTGACTAGCATTAAGCTGCCCCGGCCCACCTTGTCCATGCGGTCTTTCTCCACTCCGAACCTCCCCCCGTAGCCGAAGGAGGCTTTGGGCCCCTGCGCCTGCTCCTTCTGCCTGACCTGCTCGTGCTCCGCGGAGACCTTCTGCCGGAGCTCCGCCACGCTGGAGGTCACACGGAGGTCACACACATCATCAGAGAGGTGTACGAGTGTGCTACGCGAACATAGCCAGCGTCTGTGCACGGCGGTTACTTGTGTGTCTACGAGCGCACGCAAATGTACACACACACACACACACACACACTTCTATCTTTGTGAGGACCATCATTGACATAATGCATTCCCCCTAGCCCCTTAATAAGCACAACTAAATGCCTAACCCTAACCCTTCCCCTAACTCTAACCTAACCCTTAAAACCAAGTCTTAAAGGTTCCAGTCCTCACTAAGTAGCAAGTACACACACACACACACACACACACACACACGATCAAAACATTTAGAACATTAAAACATATATATTGTATATCCGTTTACTCATAGTAATTCTATGGAGCCATGATAGTCTAGTGGTCTAGGTGTTGCATGAATGCTTCCGCTAAATGACTTAATTGTAATTCTATGGGCCTATTTTAATCAGAATCCCTTAAATTACAAATAAAACATAATGCTCCTATGAGGCCAGTACAGTATCAAACGTTCTGCACCACTAATGCACATGAATATTAATGTCATATCCACTCTAAATAGGTCCAGTGACCCCTCTGTGTTATCGGTGAGCGGTTGGTCTGGCCTGGGTTAATGCTTTCTGCCTGTCAGACCTCACTGGCCTTATTAGGACAAACTGCCAGACTGAAACGCTCTGCTGGTTTCACATTCTACTTCCTGTTCTCATACACACACACGTATATATATATATATATATATATATATATATACACATATACATACATACATACACAGTATCTCTCTCTCTATATATATATAAATATATATCTATATCTTTATATACACACACACACACACAGATACCTGATGTGCTCCTTTCGTCCAGACCCCTCGATGGTCTTCGCTCCCCATCTCTGCTCCTGTTCCGACACGTCGTTCTGAAACACACAGCGCAGTGTGTGAACACACACACGCCTATCCGTCTGTCTGTCTTTCCAGCGGTAGAGACAGACAGGTAGGCTACTCTACATACACACGCACACATCTACACACGTACCTCAAAGTCGGGGTCGGTCTCCCAGTCGTCACCCCCGGCAGAGGCCTTCACGTCCACGTCGTGACCCACCACGGACCTCCACATGCTGGGGGAGACGTGAAGAACACAACCCTGATAGACTCTTACAGACAACCAGGGCTTTACAACCAGCCTTTACTCAACTCGGGTGTTGAGCGGGCACTACGCGGGCAGTCACAACTGTGTATTAGTTGTGAAACGGGAAACTTAAGCTCAAACACAAGCCCTCGTTATAATGTACTGTGACAAAGTGACAACGGGAAGTTGACATGTTGGCCCTGGGCCGCATTTCCTCATAATGTCAAAAAGGCGTCTTTAGCCTACGTTTGCAAGATACAAAGATATAATACTAACAGGGTAACGTGCACGCTCACACTTTACACGATTTACAATTGTAATACAGAAGAAATGTAGCATCATTGCTTTATTTGCAGATTAAGAAGTTCTCAACCTTTTCTTAAAACATTTTATAGCTAAACGTATTATTAACGTATTATTAGCTACTGGCTCCTGTTGATCGCTGCAGTTACATGTGAAAAGTTAATATTGGCTGCTAAACATTGCAAAAGTCACAAGTGACAAATAATTGCAGTAGACGTACTTCCTGGAATATGAACAAGTCTACGATTGACTGACTGAGTCAGATTACTTGATAGATTAATAATCTTACCTTTCTGATTGAAACGATGACCGTCGACAAATTTGGGTTACAATAAGTTTTTAACGGTAACAGGTTCTCAGTGGGAGGTGGGAAATACAGGGGCGAGCGAACCGAGAACACGTGAACGAGCATCTGTCACCGTTATGTGGGCCCGCGCGTCCGCTTGCACTCCCAATAATCACATTCGCTCAAAAGAACACCTAAGGTATACCTGCAACGGGCGGTCTCAGAGGAGACATTTACTAACATTCTCACACGTATGAAGCTGTTAATTTATAAAAACTTGTCTTTTACACCTCGGTTCCTGGCTCTGTTCCAGCCTCTAGTTTCTTCCAGGCCAGGGGGAAGTCGGGCTGCCATTTCCCATTAGGCCAGATGAGGGTGCTGTCTCACAACGCGTGGATTCACTGAATGTACAGTATGTGTTTATGGTGAGGTGGCACAAAATGCAGGTTTAGACGTGAGACAGCATCTAAAATCAATTATACATTTTTTCTGCCTTGGCTGTCTGTTAATAACAAGCCAATATACAAGGGCTCTCCTCATTGTGAAATACACCATTTGTGTAGAAATAAATACAAATAAGTCACTTACACTTCAGTTTATTTTACATCTCTTTTACACATTTACAAGTCAACTTCAGGGAAGACAGACTAGGATGTTAAGATGTCTAAAAAAATATAATTAAACAAATGGAACCGTAATCACTTTTCCCAACAGTGAATTAAAGATGAATATTAACAGAGGCTAGTGTGAATACATTTCAGACATACAGTTCACCACTTTAAAGACAGGGAGGATAAGCTATACTACAGCAAAGTCTAGATGTAGTGACACGATAAGGGAAACCCCGACACCGACCACCAGGATGGGGGTCAATCTACACTGTGGCATCCCTTGACCCAACAGTACCAACATCCATCTGTGCAACAAATGCAAGAACAGTAAAACCTCATAGGAAGAACAAGCTGAATCAACCGACATAGCAGTGTTACGAACTGTTCTTAAAGCTGCATAAGATATCTGTGTTATGGCAAAGTGTCATTAGAGTCTATGAGAGGGCCCTGCCAAGCCCCTGGTAAACCGCCAGCAGAAAATGAGCGCACAAGCGTTACCGTGGTAACAGACGCTGCTCTCCGCCTCCTCAGGTCATGCGAGAATGTGAGATGCAGTTGCAGCTCATGACCAGAGGGGCCGCAGATTTTGCCCGTTATCGTGCGCAGCTTCAAGGGCCCGTCCGGTCGGTCACAAATCGTTTTTCTTAGTGGCGGCTCTGTAAGAGGAAACCAGCGGAAAACCCCAGCGTAGGAATGTACCAGAACCTAAATTGCACTGTGCTCCGTATTTGCGCCGTTCATACGGCACCTCAAGCCCCCCCTAAACATACAGAAACCCTTCTCAAAAGGCACAGCCAGTCAAAACACGATCATGAACACCGTGAACATGCGGGCCGTTGAAACAGTTAAAGCACCATCCCTTTATCCCGATTAAACCAATGGAGCGGTTTAGACTACCTGCCGCCACCGTCTGCACTGCTCGGCTTTGAGTGATCAATCAAATCGATATCATAACAAGATCGAGATCAGACGGAATCAATGTCCCGTGCAACCCCGGGCAACCTTGATACATAAGCATGGAAATACACTTTTGGCTAAAAGACAACTTTCACCGTAGAGTATCAAAAGGGCATTACGCGCGTCGAGTACGCTTATTATTACTACATGTCACGTTCTAAAGCACAGTGTCCTCATGCTGTGCCCTCTCCCGCCGCCTGTCTGTCTGCCTGTCTGCCTGTCTTCCTCTCTGCCCGTCTGTCTGTCTGTGGGGGTCCTCAGATATACCCCGCCATGCAGAGCAGCAGCAGCGCGTGTACAGTCAGCAGATAGAGGGTGAGCAGCAGCGGGGTCTTCTGGCGAGAGCAGAAAGCCACTCGCAGAATCCGCATGAGACCGGGACCGCCTCGACGAGTCTGGGGTAAAACACGCACAAGCGTAAGACGGTGGGAATACACACATGGCAACACAATCATCTAGCGCTATAGGACAGCAGGGACAACAATGAACAGTGCTAACCACAGCCTAGCATTGTATTTACTAATGGACAATCGTAGACGGCAGCTTAGCAAGTACAGTATAAGAGAAAAGGGGTTTCCTACTCGAGTGAGGGTGCCCTCTGGTGGCTCAATGAGAACAGCAGCTTCCGAGTTCTGCCCTTCACGTGCCGAGTGCCACTCGCCCCGGGTGTGACTGGTGACAGGAAACAAATAAACCGTCATTTGTGAACCATAAACAGTGTTACGCATCCTCCAATATGTGCATGTACAAATACACCGATATAGCCTACAGCACAGTGTACAGGTACCAGGCGGAATTCAAAAGAACTACATTTCCCACGCATTACCGCTGGAGTCGTTCCTGTGCAGCCACCAGCTGCTCTGCCAGGCCCATTCTGCGCTCCACCTCTTCCTCTAGCCTGCAGGAGGTGACATTGAGACACGTTAGTGATGCTGCTTCACCACAGACACACGTACGCGCGCGCACACACACACACACATACACACACACACACACACACACACACACGCGCGTCACCTCCTCTGAAGCTCCTTGACCTCCGGCGTACTGCCGTGGCTCTTCACGGGACTGCTGCGCTCCTGTGGGCCTCCGGGGGCGCTGTCCACCTCCTCCGTACCCTGGGGAGGGATGGCAGCGCGTTAAAGAAACGGCACACGTACTTAAACTACAAGGAACAAGACTCCTCGTGTTCACGCCTCCCTTAGCTCCTGAAACAAACCGATCCAGACTCATCTCCCATCTCACCTTGCTGTGGTGGCGCTCCTCCTGGTGGCGGGGCGGAGGAGTGCGGGCCTCCTCCAGCAGGACGCTGAGCTGCCGTAGCTGCTGGTCGCGTTCTGACAGGGCGGCCGCCGCCTGCTGCTTCAGCTGCTCCGCCTGCACCCGCCAATCACTGCTCTCCGCGCTTACACACACACACACACACACACGCACTAAGTGTTTTCATGTCTATAAAGTAACGGTTTAGCTAACAAAGCTAACATTTAGCTGTTGGCCCGTGCCATGCAGAGCACTAAGCGGGGCTCACAGAGCAGCAGTTTCACTTACAGCGGCGATAAAACGTCGTTTTGATCAGGAAGTCCATATATGGTCATAGTGACATAGCAACCTACAGGGGTCTTTTGAACACATAAATCCTGCCACGCTGCCCTCCTCGGTCGGGTCCCAAGTCGAGCACACCCGACCCCTGGACCCCAGGGGGTCAACAGCGTGTCTCACCGGAGGGCCTGGATCTCCTGCTGGCTCGTCTCCACCACCTCCTCCAGGTGTTTCACCACCGCCTCCGTCTCCTGCGCCTGCCCCCTCTCCTCCAGCAGCTGGCGGCCCAGCCGGAGCAGCTCCCCGCCGCCCAGGCGAGACAGCTCCGCCTGCTGCCTCTGGAGCTCCGAGTCCTGCCGCTGCACCTGCTCCAACTGCAGCGCCAGCAACACACAAACCGTGACTACACAGCCTCGCCCCCTGCTGGCTACAGGTGGTGTAACACTCTGTACCACTGAATCAATATTCACCCAATGGCACATGTTTTGGTAGATTACATTGTTAGACAAACATCAATAGTTTGAACATTACAGTTACAATTAGGCAATTTTTACAAGAATTAAGGAGCAGGTAGGTTAGATTGGACATCTTGCTCAAGGATGCGTACTGGTAGGCTAACTCTGGGGCTTGAACCCAAGACCTTCTGGCACAGACCTCTAAACCTCCCCCTGCCCCAGTCATACATCCAGACAGTACATGCATGCATACATTTTGCTCGTATTTAGGTTGTTCACACGTATTTGTGAGGACTGAATGGTATGTTGATAATGTAATGTATGTTGTTAAGTTCACAGTTCAGCCCTCGTGACTGATGAAGATGTTCACACAGTTTGACCACCCTGCCATCCTCACCAGCCTCTCGCGGTCGTTCTGCAGGGCCTGCAGGGCGTTCTTCAGGCTCCACACCTCCCCAGGAGACGCAGCAGGGCCCGCTGCCCTGCCCCGGCCCCTGTCCCTCTCCCTCTCCTCCAGGCGCCGGCCGAGCTCCTTGGCCTGGCTCTCCGCCCGCTCCCTGCTCTCCTGCAGCGAGGCCATGGCCCCCGCAAACGCCTGGTTCTCCTCCCTGAGGCGCGCCGACGCCTCCTTCTCCCGCAGGAGCCTCTGGTCCAGCTCCATCAGGTCGCGGGCCAGCTCCGCCACCCTCTCCTGGGCACTCTCCGACTCCACCCGCGCCACGCCGCCCTCCCAGCGCAGCTCCTCCAGCTCCTGGCCCCGGGCGCCGCGCTCCTCCCTCTCCCCCAGGAGGAGCGCCTCCAGGGCCTCCACCTGCTCCCGGGCAGAGCGGAGCTGCTCCCGGAGCTTCTCCACCTCGGCTCCCGGGGCGTCTGCTGCCTGGGGGCGGGGGTGGAGGTGGGCCATTACTCACAAATGGATAATTACTTCACCCCTATCTAACCCAACAGGAGGCCTCCTCTCACCTCCACCCGTCTCCCAGGGTCTCCGGCCTGGTGGAGGGTCTCCATCTCCACCCGCACACCCTCTGCGTTCTCCACCCGCTCCTCCATCTGCCGGGCGGCAGTCAGGCCGCTGACCTGGGCCTCCAGCTGCCGCCCGCGCCTCTCCAGGGCGGCAATGCGCTCTCTCTGGGCCGCCAGCAGCTGCCGGTGCTGCGACTCCTTCATGCCGAGCACCTGGTTCAGCTCCTCCCGGTAGCCGTGGAGCTGAGCGGAGAGCTTGGCCCGCTCGGCGAACAGGTCGTCCCGCTGGAAGAGCAGTGAGCGCAGCTCCTCCTTCAGGCTGTTGTTCTCCCCCGCGGCCTCCTGGATGAGAGAGTCCTTCTCCAGCATCACCTGAAGACAGCACGTGGACGGTGAAGTCAACCAATGAACTTTAATGAAACTAATCAAATATGTATGGTTCCTATCATCCCAACAGCCATGTTCTGTTTATTATTATTATTCCAGATGGCTGTTGCTTCCACCACCGTGAAGCCCGTCTGCTAAGAGCCGTCTGCTGCTGTTGTCTAGATCGGCAACGCTGGTTAGTAAAACAATACAGCGTTTGCTCTCCCTTAATGCTATTGAGACGATAATTACAATCAGGTCATCCAAAGAGTCTTGCAGTGAGTACAGTTATTAAGGAGCAGGTAGGGGTTTGACATCTTGTTCAAGGATTCTTACAGCCAGGATTGCTGGGGATCAAACCCCAGACCTTTCTGATGGGAGTCGACCCCCTAAACACTAGCCTATCCTGCCCCATAAGAAAAATATTAAATCACGCCGGAATTAACCCTTTAAGCCTTTATGAGTAATGTATGAGGAAAGGTGGGCGCAGAAGAAGCCTGTGAACTCTGACCTGCAGGTGTTTCTCCTCCAGCTGCTTGTACACGTTGAGGACGCGGTCCCTGTCGTCCTGCAGGGAGCCCATGGCCTTCATGAAGGCATCCAGCCGGGTCTTCCTCTGGTTTCCCTCCTCCTCCGCGCTCCGCAGTTTGTCTTTCAGGTCGCGGAGCTCCTTCCTCCGGACCTCCAGCTCCTTCTCCGCCTCCTGGGCCCGACCGTCGGCCTCCTGTCTCGCAACCTCCGCCGCCTGGAACCACCACACACACACACACACACACACTTAATCTGCACAGTCCCTTAAGCCCAGATCACATTGAACCCAGGAAATAAACAACCAGCCGAGCCAGACAAGGAAGAACCTTTAAGAAAGTGCTTCAAAGGAGATGCACAGGTTCAGAATGAATCACTTACATGAATTACAGATTATATCTATATATCCTCCATCTATATCTATATTTTTTATCTCTAGTTACCCGAGTGACAGCTTGCTCCTTCTCCTCCAGGAGCTGCACCTCCCTCCTCTCCTTCTCGTTCAGCTCCGCCTGCACGCGCTCTGTCAGGGCCTTGGAGGAGCGCAGGTCCGTCTCCAGCTGCTCCACGTTCAGACACAGCCTCCTCTCCTCCGCCTCTCTTGCCCGGAGCTCTGCCCCGGCCCGCTCCGCGTCGGCCCGGAGCCTCGCCACCGTCTCCTCCAGGTCCCCGGCCCTCTGGCGGAGGCCCTCCGCCTCGCCCTGCAACGCTCGCATGTCCAACCGGGAGCTCAGCAGCTCATCCAGGGTCTGTTGGAGCCTCTCAGCCTCCCTCTCCAGGCTGGCCCGGGCCTCTTCCGCCTTCCTCTCCTCCTCTTGCAGCCTCCGCTGCAGGTCTTTGTCTGCTTTCTGCAGCCTGGAGGAAACAGAACCGTCAGGTTCCCAACCCCTCACAACTTCCCTTTTCTGAACCCATGACCTCCATAAACAACACTAAAAACAATTATATACGTTTCATTGTATATAAAACAATTCGATAAAAAAAAGCATATATCATATACAAATATTTTATGTCTAACAGTTTAGTTTAAAAGGTACACTCATCGATTGTGTTATAGCGTCCTCATAACCCCCTCAACAAGATAAATCCAGACACAAATTGAGGAGGGTGTCTTTAAGGTAGACAATGTACAGAAGCAAAGTCAAGCCAGATAGGTCCCACCTGTCAACTGACAGCTGTAGCTCCTCTTTATGTGCAGTCTCTTTCTGGAGTTGCTCGGCGAGCTCCTTGGCCTTCATCTCTGACTCGCGCACTTCCGCCTCTTTCCCCTGGAGGGTGCTGTTGAAGCGTGTCTCCCACTGCCGGGCCTCGTCCAGCACCCTGTCCCGGTCGTCCTGCAGAGAGGACATGCAGCGCGAGAAAGCGGCCAGCCGGGCCAGAGACTCGTCCAGACGAGCCTGCATCTGCTGGGCCCGCCTCTCGGCTCCCTCTACAGCCCTCCTGGCCTCCTTCGTGGCCTCCTCCTCCTTCTCCTGCTCCCTGTAGGCTTCCTCCAGCCGCAGCTCCATCTGCTTCAGCTCAGCTCCCAGCCTGAACCTCACGGAGTCCAAGGTCTGCTCCGCCTCCACCCTCATCGCCGCCTCCCTCTGCAAGGCTGCCTTTTCCCCGGAGGTCTTCTCAGCCAGAGCCTGGCTGGCCCGTTTCCGGGCCTCGTCCAGCTGGGTTTTACAGCTTGCCAGTTCGGCCTCTGCCCTCTTCACCCGCTCCAGGGTTCTGGCAGAGTCCAGGCGGGACTGATCCAGCTGCTTCTGGAGCTCCTCGCGGCCCTGCTGCAAAGCCTTGGCCTCACTTTCCAGCTTGCTGATCCTCTCCTGGTGCTGGATGCCATCGTTCTGCATCTGACGCAGCTCCAGCTGCTTGTCCCTCAGCAGCTCCTCCAGCTGCTTGGCTCTGCTCTGGCTGCCGTCTTTCTCCCGGTGGGCAGACTTCAGCTGTTGCTCCAGCTCCCTCTGTTTTCCGGACTCTGCCTCAGCCTCGGCCCTTTCCCTCTGGGCCTGCCTCCTCTCTTCCTCCAGCCGGGATGCCCGGTCCGCCTCGCTCTGTGCCCGGGACTCTAGCTCTGCTCGCTCCTTCTCCAGCCTCTCCACGTCTCGCTGCAGGTTGGCCAGGCGCTCCCTTGTGTCCGCTGCCTCCTGCTGGTAGCCGGCAATACTGCCATTGAGCCGGGCCAGCTGGTTCATCAGCCGTTCCTCCAAGTCATCCTTCTCGGCCTCCAGGCTCCTGCGCAGTTCTTTAAACTGAACTTCTCGTTGAGAGGCTTCCTCAAACAGGTTGTGTTCTTTCTCCTTGCTGTTCTGGAGGTTCTGCTGCACTGAATCTAAGAGGCTTTGCTCCTTCTCTCTGCTTTCCTGGAGTTGCTGCTCCAGAGATGCCACAGCTGCCCTGAGCTCTGCTTCACATTCCTGCCTCAGGTTCCTCTCTGTTGTCAGAGCCTCTTCCATCTGCCTCAGCTTATCCTTGGTTGAAATCTCACTGCTGTTACTTAGTCTTGGTTCTGCTGTCTGCTCGGGAGGCTGAGAGTGAGTTCCTGCTGCAAATACAGCAGCCGTTTCCTCTACCAGAGGCGGACCTGTGACCTCAGGCTCATCTTTGTCTTCAGACTGATTTTCAACAGTTTCTTTTTGAGCACTTGCTACCATTACGGAAGTCTGAGCAACGGCAGCCACGGAGCTGACAAGAGTAGCCGTTGTCGGGCTGTGTTTCTCCCGCTCATGAGCAAGTTGTTCCCTCAACTCTGCGATCTGCTCCCCTGAGGAGTCTCTTTGTGCGGCGGTCGCTTCCAAGTCAGCCTTCAGAGACTCCAGCTCCTCTTTTAGTCTATCGACCTCAGCAGTACGCAGCTTCTCTTCACTTTTCCCTCCCTTCTTTTCCTCCATCTCTCTGAGCCTCTCGTTCTCCTCCTCCAGCTCCATTATTTTCTGCTGCTTGGTTTTGGCGAACTTCCTCATCTTGTCCTTGATGCCGTCCACCTCCTTCTGGGCTTCCTCCACCAGCTGCTCCGCCTGAAGCCGAGCGGCCTCGTGGCTCCTCACTTTGGCTGCCAGCTCCTGCCTTTCCTGCCGGGCAGCTTCCAGGACGCGCCTCACCCGCTCCGCCTCGTCGCTCACGTTCTCGTACGACTTCAGCAGCGTCTCGTACTCCTCCTTCATGCCCTGAACCCTCTCCTCCCATTCTCCCCGCGCCCTGGCAGCCTCTTCTGTTGCCACCTCGGCTTCTCTTTCCCAGGCGTCCTTCTCCGTTATTATGCCCTCCATGGCCAGCTTGAGGCTCTCGCAGGACGATCCTAGGCTCTCGTTCTCCAGCAACGCCCGGTCGACCTCCGCTATCAGCTTGTCCCTTTCTGCCCTTAGCTTCTCCAGCTCCCCTTCTTTAATCTCCATGTTCGGCAGGAGTTCAGCTAGGACCTCCTTGGTTGCAGCCAACTCCTCTTTCTGCATCTTGTTTTCTTTCAGGACGTCTTTGCGGGAGATCAGAGCTGCCTGAAGCTTCCGCTGAAGCTGCTGGACCTTGGCCTCGCTGTCTTTCTCTTCCTCCTGCCTGTTTGGGACCTCGGCCTCAAGCCTCTGGCGCTCTTCCTGCTCGGTCTTCAGGCTTTCCTGAAGGGAGGCTATCAGCTGGTCCTTCTCAGAGACAACATCCTGCATACCGCGTAGGAGGGAGTTCTGCTCGCTGAGCTGCTGACTCAGCTCCGAGATCTCTTGGTTCTTGCTTTGGAGGAAGTGTTTAAACTCCTCCACCTCAGCCTGCATAGTTGCGATTGAGGTCTTGTGTGCTACAGATGCCGTTTCGGCCGCAGACTCCACCTCAGCTTTAAAGAGCTCGGAAGAGGCCTCCACTTGGAGGCACTTTTGTCTCAGAGCATCCATCTCCTCCAAGAGTACATCAACTTGCTTTTCCTTTTCTCTGAGGACTTCTAGCTCTCTGCTGAGTTCCAGGAGGTCCGCTTGCTTCAACGCTAAACTCTCTTCAGCTTCCTGCAGCTTCTCCTCCAACTCTCGGCGGGACTCCTGCGCAGCCTGGATCTCCTCCCGGAGAGTTTGCATCTCCATTTCTTCAGCGCTGGACTTTTCCACAGGTTCTTTTGGTTGTGCAGCCTCTGCAAAGTCCACCCAGTCCTCCTGGACCCAACCGCCTGCAGATGTCTTCTCTTCTGTTTCCTGGTGAGTCGAATCCCTTGGTTGTGCCTCCAGCTCTCTCAATTTAGTTAGAAGGACGTCTCGCTCAGCACTCTGCTGCTCAACGCGCTGCAACAGTCCATTGTACTCTTCCTTCTGCTGCCTCATTTGCTCACGGTGGTGCCTATCCTTCTCTTTGGCTTTACGAATGGTTTCCTTGCGAGACTCCTGCGCGTCCAGCAGTTTCTTCTGTAACGTTTCACACTCTGCGTCCAGCGTGCAAACCCGGGACAGTAACTCAGCAGACGCGTCAGCCTGCTCAGGGCGTTCAGCCTCTTCACTCAGTGCTTTGTTCATGGCAAGGGTCTCAGCCAGAACCTGATCTTGTTCACTAATCCTTTGCTCAAGGGCCTTAACCTCTTCCTCTTTGGATCTCAAAGCTTGCCTAACTTCTTCGAGCATAGCTGCCATTTCCTGAAGCTCCGGTCCAGTCTCTGGTCCGGCCTCAGGTACCCCAGATGGGGTCTCTGCTGTTGGTGGGCCGCCTTCAGCTTTTAGTTCTTTTGCATCTTCCTCCAAGTCAGCAACTTTCTTCATGAGCTCCCTGCGCTGCACCAGCGCCACCTGAAGCTTCCTCTTCATGTTCACCATTTGGGTTTCTAGCTCCTGTTTCTCCTTTCGTAAAACACCAATGTCATCGTTTTCCACGTCGACTGTTGGACTTCCTTCATTCAATTTCTGTTTCTCATCTCTGACTTTCTCCAATTCAACTATTTGTTCTCTGAGCTTATTTACTTCACTAATGATGAGAAACCTCTCTTCTCCGGCCTCAAGGAGTTTGGAGGACATGCTGTTGCTGAGCTCCATCATCTCCTGTTCCTTCTGTGCGAGTCGGAGGTGCAGCTCTGTGATCTCAGAGTCCTTCTCTGACAAGGAGGCGTTGCTCAGGTCTGTTGTTTGAGAATATTCCAGAAGGCTATTCTCCATATCTTGGAGCTTCCTTTCCAGCTCAGAGGAGAGGAGCTCTCTGTCCTCTAGCTGTGCACTCAGCATCCTGGCTTTGACCTCCTGCTCAGAAAGGGCCTGCTGGGCCTCCTTCAGTTCCGACTGCAGAGCCTGGATCTCCTGTTCCCTGGTTTTGCTTTCGGTGTGCCAGCTGCTGATCTGTTCCTCTAAACACCGCACCTCAGCGCTGTGTTCCTCTATCACGGAGCTGCCATGCTGCGAGAGGTTCTCCAACTCCTCCTTGGCCGACCTGAGCTCCTCCACGGCGTTCTTGACCTGGGATTCCGCCTCTTCCTTGGCAGCGGCTAGTAACTTCCTGTCTTCCTCCAGGCTCTGAAGCTTCTCCTGGGACTCTGCTGATGTCTCTCGCAGCCTGTGGAGCTCAGCCAAAAGCTCACTATATCGCTTCTGGAGCTCCTCGGCGAGGGCCTGGGCAAAAGCCTGGCCAGAGATGGAGGAGCTCAGGTCGGACGTGGAGGCATCCGTCTGGGCGACGTGGAGCTCCACCGTCTCTCGGATGACGACCGAAGATGACTCCACCTGGACAGAGGAGGCTTGGTGCTCCAGGCTGGTTTCCACCCAGGACTGCAGCTGGCTGAGGTCCTGGAGGCTTTGGGGCCACTCAGGAGCCCCATCCTGGTTTACCGCTTCCAGGAGGGTCCAGCTACTGTGGGCCACCTCCGAGTCGCTGCTGGTGACCATTTCATCTGAGGAGACCGCTTTGGATTCCACCGGAGACTCGGATTGAGGTTCAATGAGCTCCGGGCTGCTTTCATTATCGGCAGAGACAGACAAGACAGATGCATCCTCCGCCACTAAGGGGGTCTCGTCCTCTGGCGTGTCCTCCAGGTCAGGTGCGCCAATAAGACTGTTGCGGGAGGAACCAATGACGTTGTCTTCCTGTTCTGGAAGCTGAGGACAGTTTTCTTCAGGTGTCCTCCTGGAGGTTTGCTCCTGAGCCAGGCGGAGGCTTTCTTCCAGTGCCGCTAGCGTCTGGTCTTTCTCCAGAAGCTGCTGCTCCAGAGCCAGGACTCGCTCTGGGGAAAAAAACACAAACAGGAACAAAAAGAAACCAAAGAAAAGGATGAATTAAATGTGTTCTTCAAATCACATTATTGCTAGCAGGGTGTGCCGATAATATGTCGCAAAACATATTCTATTTTAAATATCATATACTGTGATTATAAACTTCCTGTCTCCGGATAATCATTGTGTAAAATTCCCAATGATTATCAGGAGACAGGAAGGCTTTTTGTTTTGTTCTCTTTGCTCACAAAAGGCCCATGACAAAACATAAAATTATGAGTAAACACAGACACTGGCTAAGTAAACACCTGAACGGAGGGCGTGTTTTTGGCAGGAAGCTACAGCTCAAAGACGAATATGGCCAACATTAAAACCTCAAACTGATCTCATGCGTGACATAGCTACAGTCTGTGGTCCGAAGAATTAATGTGGCCATTCATTTATTAAAGTCTCTGTGAAAAGCTCCCTTGCTTGGTCGTCTTGTTAATTGTGCATCTGGTTAATTGTGTATGCTGATTTGGATGTCTGCTGTACTGCTGCAGAAGAAATTTCCCGTCGAGGATAGTAAAGATTGATTGATTGGTCACTTTGTCAACGTTCTCAGGTTTACAGTTTTGTCAGGGAGCACATGGAACCTGAACCAACCAAGATGCCAGTAATAAATAGAGATACGTTACCCTTTTCTCTCTCTAAGGAGCACTGCTCAGACGGTTCCGTCGCATGCGGCACAGGTGCTTCAGCAGTCATCTAGAGGAGAACCACACACAGGGGAGATGGGCACCAGTTCTCCACATGGGCTAGAATGTCTAGTGCAAGTCCTGTGTAGATGTGTTGTTATAAACCAGTGTTTCTCAACTGGTGGGTCCCGACCCAAAAGTAGGTCGCGGACGTGTGCTTCGGCTCCATCACAAAGTCTAACTTTTATTTTTATAGGTTTACAGAACATCCTGTGGTGCGCTTTTATTTTGAAAGGTGCGTAGGTGTAATGAACAGTGCATGCAGACATTGTGGATTACCGCATAAATTGTTTGGTGAAATAAATTAAAATGGTTTGGAAATTAAATGATTTGTGGGTGGTGACCTAATGACCCAAGGACACACGTGGGTGCTGCGGTCGGACCGGGTTGAGGACCGCTGGTCTAAGCCATGGGACAGTCCCATAATAACCGAGGGACATAGCAGGGCAGCAGCACAAGTCTCTGCTGACACCACGCCTGGCTCACAGCCAGGGCCCTCAAGGTCGGCTCACGCTGCAGAGGATCAGCGGTGAGGAGATTACGGCTTCCCCCGTGACTGACCAGAGGACATCCTGCATCCGTCTGAGACACAACTTTGTCTGTGACCCCCCCCTCGCCCCTCCCTCCCTCCCCTCAGATGGAAGGGCCAAGGTTCTGACCCAGTCGATCTGGCCTGCACGCACACTGACCTGGTGGACCTTCTGCTGCAGCTGCTGTATGGTGTCGTCAGCCTCTGCCTGCGCTGCCGCTCTGACGTCCATTTGTTCTGGACAAACCAGATCGGCAACGGTGGGTAAACGTCTGAGGTTCAAAACTAAACAACATCATTGTAATGGCTGGCTTCAGGCACCAGGGGAATTGTGACACAAGTTACTTTAAGTCCTTTTGAACCCCCATATAAAACACACAGGAATAACTAAATGATGTCAATTTTGCAGACAATTATGTCATTTTGCAGACGATTTAATCCAAACTCACAGTGAGTACAGTTACAGTAGTAAGGAGCAGTAAGACATCATGCTCAGGTAGGCTAACTCCAGGGCTCCAGGGTTTGACTCCGGCTGGGAGTCAAACCACTACACTACCCTGCCCCAAAATAAATAAAATTAACATCATCTGGCGGACCACTCTCTTAACACGAGGATGATTTAACCAACCTTCCAGTGTCGCCATCTGGTGGCTGATCTGAGCACACTGTTGCTCCTTCTGATCCAGTTCTCCCTGGAGCTGGTCCAGCCGGGCCTGCAGGGCCCCCAGGACCAGAGAGGAGTCTGAGGGGGCTCTGCTCTGCTGGGAGGGGTCTGAGGAGAGGGCCAGCAGGCCCCTCCACACCTCCTCCAGCGCCTCCGCCCTACCCTGCGCCACCCTCTGCTCCTCCCGGAGGAGGGCCAGCTCTCCTGCCTGCTCCCGCTGCTCCTCTTCGTACTCCTCCAGGCGGGTGCGACAAGAGGCCAGCTCCTCCAGCAGACGAGCGTTCTGGGCCTGCGGGGGGCGACGTGGGGTCAACTATAGCGACAACATTACAGCTGGGAGCCTGCGGGGGGCGACGTGGGGTCAACTATAGCGACAACATTACAGCTGGGAGCCTGCGGGGGGCGATGTGGGGTCAACTATAGCGACAACATTACAGCTGTGACCCTGCGGGGGGCGACGTGGGGTCAGCTATAGAGACATTATTACAGCTGTGAGCCTGCGGGGGGCGACGTGGTGCGCTAGACGAGCATCACCCACCTCCATGTCTGCTCGCTCGCTCTCTGCTGCTGATGCTTCTCGGCTTGCTCGCTCGCCCTCCCTGGCGGCGGAAAGCTCATTCTCCAGCCTGGACACCTCCCTCCTCTCCTCCTCCCGCTGTCTGCAGGCCTCTGTCAGGTCCTCCTCCATCCGACGGAACTGAGCTGTTAGGATCTAGAGAGAGAGACAATAACACATTGTAGATTAAAAAAAAAAAGAGAAAGCTAAAAAAAAAAAAAAAAAAGGATAAATAGACAGATACACACAGGCAGACAGACAGTTAAACAAACAGACAGGAAGACAAACACGCAGACAAACAGACAGTTAAAAAGACAGGCAGTCAGACAGGTAGACAGACAGACAGGTAGACAGACAGGTAAACAGACAGGTAAACAGACAGACAGACAGACAGGTAAACAGACACACAGACAAACAGACAGGTAGACAGACAGACAGACAGACAGACAGGTAAACAGACAGACAGACAGGTAAACAGACAGACAGACAGGTAGACAGACAGACAGACAGACAGGTAAACAGACAGACAGACAGGTAAACAGACAGGTAAACAGACAGACAGACAAACAGACAGGTAGACAGACAGACAGACAGACAGTACCTGTTTCTGCTGGTCAGCGCTGGTCACCTCCTGCTGTAACATCTCTAACACTTGTGTTCGGGAACGCAGAGACTCCTCCAGCTCCTCACAGCGCCGCTGGGACGCCTGCAGTGCCTAGACACCCCAGCACACCCTGTCATTCATCATCCTCTCCTCCCATTGTGTACTGTACCCACAATGCATCAGCACAGCTAGTAGTGAGCATGCCAGGCCAGGCCATTCAAAAGCCCCACAATGCACCACGGTGCTGAAACCGCTACAGGGACAACAGTTGACAGCTGCAATGGTTTTAACATTTAAACACTAACCAACTGTACTATTAAACAGTCACTACTAATATAAAAAGGGGGGGGGGGGCGTACAACTTCTAAGCAAGACTAATGACCACATTAACCTTATGTGACAACAGACCCATAACACAACCCTGTGTCCCAGGGGAGCAGTGCTACCTGCTGGGTTCCTGAGTCCCTCTGACACTGGGCAGAGACCTTCAGCAGCTCTTCTTCATGCGTCTGAATCTGCTCCTGGAAGCGAACGTCCTTCTCACAAACCACCGCCTGCAACAGCTTCACCTGCACGCGCACACACACACACAATTGGTTGTAGACACTACTGAGCAAATGTCAGTTCACAGGAGTGACCCTTTTATATATTTATGCTTGCTGTGGGATTATAATATTATACGATAACTGGTGTGTGACATTTTCAGCTATTTACAAATGTACTAAGGGTATTGCTTGGGATAAAAGCATCTGCTAAATGCTGTACATGTAAATACACTGTATAATGTTTTGTCTGTAACAATGTATTGCAGGTCAGACACAGGTACTACAGGTCAGACACGGGTACTACAGGTCAGACACGGGTACTACAGGTATGAACAGTCATTCACCTGTTCAGTGTGTGCAACTTCCTTCTCCTGCAGGAGGTGCTCGGCGGCCAGGAGGCGCTCCTGGAGGTTCTGGCTGTGGGCCTCCTCCTCACCCAGCCTGCTCCTCAGAGTCCGGAGCTCCTCCTCCAGCTCGGACGCTCCCCCCGTGAAGGAGCTGTCTGGAGACTGAAGCAGGAGGGGCAGAGAACAACGGAAGCTTGCTGAATATCAGGGAACTAAACGGTGGTTAGTAGGAACGCAGACAGAGCGTTTATTTGGTCTCTAGCTTACAGTCGCTCCATCTTGTCCCTTCAGATCAGCCACCTGTTTGCTGAGAGACACCATCTTGGCTTTGGCCTGCAGCTTGAGTTTGGTGAAACGAGCCTCGGCCAACTCCCTCTCATTCTGCAAATTTAAAGCAATAACATTACAAATGAAACCCGGCTGTCAATAGAAGCAGAACCTAAAAGCTTGCATATATTAAATTTAGTCATGAGAGGTTTTGTGCTTTAAAAAGCTGTAAAAAGTGTACCGTCCCTTTAACATCTGTTGAGAGTGTACTGTCCCTTTAAAAAGCAATTAAAAGTGTACCCTCCCTTCAAGAAGCTGTTAAAAGTGGACCGTCCCTTTAAGAAGGGGTTAACAGTGTACCGTCTCTTTAAGAAGGTGTTAACAATGTACTGTCTCTTTAAGAATGTGTTAACAGTGTACTGTCTCTTGAAACAATCATCCCACAGTGCCACAGTGACACCAAGCCCCGCCCCCGCGGTTGAGTGACAGCTGACCTTGAGCTGTGTGTCCTTGTCTCTGACCAGCTCCTTCAACTGGACCACCATCTGCTCCAGGTGGGCCAGTCTCTCCAGCACCTCCTGAGGAGCCTCGCACGGGCCCCCTGCCCCGCCCTCGCCTGGGGGTGGCTGGGGCACCAGCACGCCCTGGGCACAGGAACACACACACACACACACACACACACACACACACACACAGACACACACACCAAGAAAATAAACGTGTTGTATCCATTGATAACTATTTAAAGGGGACAGCTTATCTAGACAGTTTGAAAAATACTTTCATGTTTCAGTTGGGCTGGGCAATACATTGGAAAAAGCGACACTCCTCAATTTGTGACTGGAGCTCCCCTTGTGGTTGAAACCAGCGTTACATAAACAAATGTTGTGGCTTTGCTTCGACACCCAGAGGGCCCATGCCCCTACCCGCGCGGGAGTGCTGAGAGGCCGCCACTCCTCTCTGCTCCTCCCCCTACAGCCACATGCACGTTTTGTGCACAGTCGTGTTTCCAAACGTAAAAGTGAGCTGGGGAGGAAATATGGGGGTTCTGGGGAACACAATAACACAATCTAGGAGTGTACCTCTACCGATTAAAAACAGCCACATGCTCTGCAGCCATTACTGATGGCTATAAATAATACTAATTATAAATAACAGTTGCTTACCTGTGGTTCTCCATCCGGCCCCTCCTCTCCAGAGAGCACTGTGGCCAGTCTGCTTAACATGGAGACTCTGGTGGAAAACACACCGAGGCGTCAGACCTCCAGGGGGTGCCGTGTGCGTTAGCCAACAGACGTTACTGCACTACAGAAGAAGAAGACATTGTGTTTAGCCGAGAGTGAGGATGTTTACGAAATGCCATACTGCTGCACTACATAATGGCCCAGTATACACTTTGTACTGCTCACTACTCCCCAGTGTACCCAACACAGTGTGTTGGGTACAATAAGTGTGTTACCGTTTTTACAGTGATTGTGTTATTGTTAGGACACCATTACCCCCGTTGAACAACGTAGTTTATATTCCGTCCTTGTCTCATCAGCACTAGTTGCTCGCTACAATACTTGGGAAACACATTACTGTAATGTGGTTAAAGTTTGAACAATTTAAATGTAGATTTCTTGTTTAAATAAGATTCTAACTGAATCTGGGGCTCGACTTCAAGCCCGAGAGTCGGCCTACCTGTAAGTATCCTTGAGTAAGATGCCTAACCTCTACCTGCTCCATGTAATAGCACCATGTAACCCCTACCTGCTCCATGTAATAGCACCATGTAATTGTAAGT
>JAOEHI010044874.1:0-17644 GCA_025447815.1 Percopsis transmontana | reverse complement strand
CTCTCCTGGGCAACAAGACACCTGAAGAGAGAAAACAGACTTTGAATATACCATTAAATATAAAAGCGTTATAGGGAGCACATTTAAGCGCACCTACATACACACTTGCACAGTATACCTGTAGTCTCCCAATGGCGACTAGACAGTAGCGACTCCCCTGAGTGTTGTCCGCTTCTTCTTCGGTTAGCGACACTCCTAACGCACGCACAAACAAAACAACGGTGTTTCATGCATGCTGTCGTCATGAACGGTATATATTCATTATACACATATACATGCCATACATTTACATATTCCATACTAAAAAAGGCCAATACATTCAACCGACCATCGATTTTACATATAAAAATAAACATCAAGAATATAACTTGTCATTAATTTTTTTAAATACTTTTTTTTTTAAAAATTTACATGGTCTTTCAGGTGTTAAGAAATATAAGAACTGACAACCCGTACAAGCTGCTCTTAAATGTTTTTACCTGCAGGGGGCCACGACTTAATGTATCCAGTACAGTGGACCACTACATACTGCAAATCCCCTTCCTTGGCTACACCTAAACCATTCCTTGTAGCAGAGAGGAGGAGGAAGTTGTCAGTCGACCAGTCAAAACTGGACCAGTGATTTCTCCGTTCTTGACAATGGCTGGTGTGCTGGTATTTTACTACTTATATTTAGTCCTATGAAAGTAACTTGATTGGTAAAGGCAAAGAAAAATAAGGTGGGGTTAGCTCACCTGTTTCTGTTCTTAAGGAAGTTAAGTCTGTTCATAGACAAGGGCTCCACTGTGCACGTACCACACCTGGAAACACACACACAGAGCTCAGAAAGTGAGAATATTATTATTGACGTTGATATTATTATACGAGTAACAGGTAGGTAGGCTGACTATAGTGTCCAAACCTCATTCTGCAGATAAAAGATCGCCGTGCTCCCATACTCATTCTCACTGAGGACGGCTGGCCTTCTTTCTTCACTGTTCCCGTCTTCAGGTCCAACATCCTCCCTTACAGGGAAAAAATAAATAAAAGGCAAAGAAGGAATGAGTTTGACAGCGTAAAACTACCACTACCATTGAAGAAAAGAGAGAAAAAAAAGAAAAGCCACATCCATTGATCAAAGCACTGAGATTTGCATATGTACACATAAGAGGCGTTGTCTATGAAACAGCATATGCTACAACCTTTTTCGTACCCTTTGTATTCTGTAGACTATATAGTCTACAGAATCCAAGCACAGTGCCAATAGTGCGACAATTTGCTTGAGTGATTATATGTGTGTGGAAATAATTAACATAGGCAATGATGCAGAATGTATTTAATATACCATAGGAAGAGACTGCATTTGTTGTTTAGAAGCACATTGAGCGTTTCGTACCCGTGTTGCTATTCTCTGCAGTACAGAGTTGCTCCCTGAGTTTTTCTGTGTCATCTGGGTGGAGCTGGTCATAGAGCGAGGAGCCAAGCCAATCAGACTGTGCTTGGTTGAGGACGGGTGTAAGAGAATCTGAGACGTAAACAACGCGGCCAGTCTCACATGACACCACAAAAAGGAAGCCATCGGCTGCCTCCAAAATAAGATGCTTCAGTTCCTAAAGACAGAGAGCCGCAAACAGAGAAAGGTCAAAGATGACACAAAGAGGTCAGCTACATAAAACTTACTTCAGAAGGGGTTGCTTGATTCTTTGTATGCCAGCCACCCCACCCCGACATGCTTGTGTCCTAATGTTTCTGTTTGGCACTACAAGGATGGGATAAGAGCATTTGAGGTTTGTGGTTTAATTTATTCTATGCTGCTTCCTTTTCCAAGACCCTAAGTATTGTTGCCCCATAGCATTAAAACCTCAGTTTTAATAACCACTGAGGCTAGCATAAAATGTAATATTTTCCATAGGAAATCACCTAAAATTCCCCAAATAAGGTCTATGTCTTAAAAATTACACCTTTACATTTTGGTTCATGAGTTAATCAGTCGGACCAGTTTGGAGATTTTGAGGGATTAGATTCATCACAATAAGCACTGCAATGAGAAGCTGTCGGAGGGTTGAAAACTAGATTGGCACCAAGATGAATCACATTCCTGGAATGTCACAGACACAACAAAATCACATGGGTAATGTAATTCACAGCTTTCTGACTGTGAGCTTTTCAGTACCAATATGCTTCTAATGCAAGGCTTCTCCTTCCTAAGCTTTAAAATACCTGGTCAGTAAGGAAGGATGGTTTATACGTCCCATCTGCATTGGTGTTGCCACTGCCCCGCAGAGACTTCATGTGCGACACAGCCATTCGCAGGATGGTAAGCTTGTCTGGTTTCCGTGCCAATGCGCTGCAGGGGGGCACCATGTCTGACAGTTCTGTGATGTAAGCAGTCATTTTGTTGCGTCTCCGTCGCTCAATTTCACTGTGGTTCTCCCTGGAGCGAGAGGCGGAAAGGAGCAAAGGGACAGAGACGGGCAGGTGGACAACATGGAGTAGAGTTGTGAGGTTAATGTTGCCAATGTAAATATGCAAATAAGGAACAGGTGGGATTGAGTACGGCAGGAAATAATGGACGCACAAAATATAATGTGTAGTCAATGATCTCTCGAAATGAAAGTGAAAGAGTCTGGTCATTGTCAAGCCAGTCTGAGTGAGAAAAGAGAGTGCTGAAAAAAAAGGATCTTCAGCTGCCCTGAGAGAGGAGAGGAGAAAAGAGACACAGAAAGAGAAATAGGAATGTTGTTCAAGAGGAGGGAATTACCAGTTAAGTTAAGTCCCTGACTCATAACAGCAGTTAGACACACATACCACATTGGTGGGTTGAGACACAACCAGCTAACTAGGGTAAAGAGACCATTCTGACAGAAAAAAAAGGAGGTATGCCCAGGTTTTGGTCAGGATAGTCTGCTGAATCAGTGAATTCAGCATTGGTATAAATACAAGCAGGAGAGACAGCCTTCCAGGGTGGTACAGGCCGGTACAGGCCATACCCGGCTAGTTTTTCCTTATTTGCAAAACTCTGATCTTCATCCAAAAACCTGGAAATGAAACCAACCCACTAAAAAAAAAAAAAAAAAAAGGAGAAAGGAGGGCACCTACACAGATGCACTTAACTTAAACATTCACCTACCTGGCAAAACGTTCCTTATCATTGTTGGAACCTCCTGAATCATCATCACACCTGGGTAAAGACAGAAATCATGGAGTTTATCGCTATGCGATGATTAGGGGCACTCTTAACCAACTGATTGTATCGAACTGTGAGCTTTGTACCTGAAGAGCTTGTTTCCTTCATCATCATCGTCGTCATCATCAAAGTCTGGCCTGTGATTATAATAACAGCTTGTTTAGCAAAACGCTTGACTTACAGACCTAAGAAACTCTTAAAATCCTACTTTTCACACCAGACCACACTTACGCAGAACGTCTTTTGTTGGTCCCTTTTGGTACAACAGCTTGGGTTCCACTAGCTCCCATACCCAGATTCGGATCAGGTAGCTCTATTTATGTAATACAGATTGCGACGTAAAAGGTGGAAGTTTCAGAGTGTAGTTTCATAAAAAAGCCATCAAATTATATCATCGGGTTTGTTACCAAGCGATCATATTTTACGAACCAAGAATCCTTATTAGTGCGGGGAGAACTTTACTATAAAGATCATAACATTCAGCTAACGGCTATCATACAATCTCAATTCAGTTTTGACCTACGGTACAGCTTAAGTAAGTCATTTCAACGTTATCTAGCACTAACTATCTACTTACCCCAAATTATTACCCTTTCCTCGTTATATCTGGACTATGGTATAGTACCAGCGAGTGGTAATAACGGCAGACATCAGTTAATGATTTAATATTACCATCGCGAGCAGGCTAGTGCGTTAGCTCCTACTTATGCAATCATCTGCCAACACTATCCAGCTAGCTTGGCTAAGCTAGCTGGTGCTGTCACGCTATCTTCAGGCAACTGTTGGACTGCGTACAGTCAGTATGCCTGTAGTCACTTGACAGTTGCATAGTAATATGCACTGAAATCAGCAGCACTACTTTAAGATTACTTTACCTGGGTTTGTGGAAGTCATGTCTGTAGTGAACAACATAAACAAACAAAACAACTTCAGCTGTTGAAAAAAAATCCTGCAACCCCGTGCTAGCGTGTTGTTGACCCGTTCCCTGGCAAATGTATCACCGCCGTGTCCTTATTTCATGCAGTAAATACCCGACTCCATGACCGTGCAAATGGCCCCGAACATTTAAAAGGTTAAGAAAGAGGTTGTATGTTGTTTATTGCCCTTTTTCCTGTTCTACCCCGGTTTAAACCCCCATTCGATTCAAGATGGCGTTTCAAGCTAGCAGTGGGCGCACTCACAAGTCAACACAGGCTGGCCTCGGTGACTCTATTTCTGAACATTCTATTGGCTATCACGTTCATGATGAGCTGGCTGGATAGAAATGACGTGCAATGTGGGAAATCCAAGTATTGCTCCATCCGATGGGCCCATGGATGGGCATGATATCACTTAAATTATTATCTTCCACAAAAAACATCACTATTGGGTGAGCTGTAGGATTATATTACCATAAACTGGGATTATAATTGCCACAGTTATACTCTGGTTAGTAGCACTTGTAAATAACAGATCTAGTGGTATAATTGTCTATGTCTATATACAAGAACTTTATACAATGTAATAGATATCGTTTAGAAATGTGCATTTATTAATAATAACAATACTTTGGCGTCATTAAACACAAAAATAAAAAATAACACTGTATTCGGGACACTGTTGATTCTTTATATATGAGAAAGAGAGGTTGCTGGTTGGTATGTTATTAAAGAACATAATGGAATGGGGAGCTTATGTTGTAAATGGAAGACATTTTCTAGAGAATTGATAAAAGAGAGGAGTGATGTTAAGGACACCCTAGGAAAGAGAGAACGTCAACACAATTTTATGTCATGTAGAGGATAAAAAATGAAGAGAGAATGTAAAGATGTGAGAGAGGGTATCCAACACATTACAGCTAAGGCACTTAGGAAATATTTCAAAAGTCTGACAACAAAACAGCACTAATTATTTTGTGTATTCCTCATACTTCTGATAACTGAATGATTGAGTTGATAAAAAACCTGATAACATCTTACATCTCTGTAACTAAAACAAAATAAAATTAAACAGATAACCCATTTCATACATACCAATCATACTTCATATCACTTTTCAAAAACCTCAAAACACTTTTTATTCTTATTTGACACAAGTAACCCATGCTACTAGGCAATTACATTAAGTAATAGCCAACTAATTCTCAGGTCAATATGAAATGATCAGTGTTTACTTAGAGTCAGCTCCTAAACTAACAGTAGTACCAGTATGGTTAAGATCATTTGTACCAAACTGTTAAGAACAAAACCTGATTTAACTTAGTCAAAGCTATCTGTAGTGTGTATGCTAAGAACTCAGCCATAACCTTCGAATACTCTTTCGAATACTACTTTGGGCTCAACTAAGCTTATTTGACATCCTTTGCAGACTCACTGGTTAAAGCAGCGGTTGTATATACTGATTTTCGACCACAACACGTGTTGTCTGTATAGACTGGAAGACATGATTCCTGACCAACTGGACCACTGATGAGTTAGTTAAACCTTATAAGAAGATAGTATTTCAGGGGAAATGTGCACTGTTCAGTATTCTGCATTAAATAACACAGACAATATATAAAAACTGTACAGTCATGGACAGAAAAAATAATGACATTTCTTTCTTTTTTAAAAATCAAATAAAAAGAAAAAAATACAAACACCTGATCTCTTCAAAGTCAGAGAAAATGGTAGGTTGTGATATACATAGCACTGGCACATAAAGACAACATGAACAGAGAATTATCATTATATAATTATATTATATAACTATTCAGTAAATTACTTCACAAATGACAAATTCAGTCTTCCCTTGCTTGTTTCATATACTGAATTGTTAACACATTTAAAATCTATACTGTTTATCTCTGTCATTGGCGACACAAAACGTACAACGCAGACTATATTACGAATGGCCATTTGGGCAGTAGAGACGGCGTCAATTTGTGAAAAGACACAGACTAGTCATTGCATAGGTATTACTAGGTAGGAATTCTGGGAAATGTCCTCATCTCACTTTGAATTAACTTACTTTTTTCAGTTTTTCATGTTTCTTTAGTTTTAAGCATGAAAGGCACAACAGAAATAAATGGCAAACCAATGGCAGAAAGCATTAAAATTGCATTTAAAAAATTGGCTAGATGGTCGTTGCTTGGCTCAAAGGCACACACTGACGGCAAGGAAATCTAATATAGAAGCAGAAACACTCTCATCCGTTGTTTTACCAAACCCCGTTTGTCTTCTCGACTTCCATCTCTCCCCTTAGTAAAGAGAAGTCAGGGGACTGACCTTTTAAAAGAGACGTTTTATTTTAGTGTGGGTCTATGTGACTATGACTATATTAGCATTTAGTGTAGTGTTTCTTATTTCTTGTGTGGAGCATTTTTAAACATTGTTTAAATAGTGTCACGTTTCCTCAAATGCCTCAAATGCCACGCCCCCTGCTTTAACCGCATTCCTTCTGCACCATTTTCTTCTTCTTAATCCCCCCATCTCTCCCCTAGTGAGGGATATGAGTCTCACTGTGACTTGTTCCGTTGCTCTGTTTATTCAGTTTTTCTGTGGTTGTTATTGTGGACTGTGTGGCCGTTCTGTACTGGTCCATTACTCTTCCTCTCCTTTTTCTCCTCTTGCTCCTCCTCGTCGGATTCATCCGTCTCGTCCTTGTCACTCCGGTCATCATCCACCTTTTCCTGATGATGGAGGATGGAGACGTGCTTAGAAACACCTCATTAATCAAAGACAGATTTCCGCTGCAAACTGTACTGGGGCTCTGGCTACTGTCACAATGTTGCCATACACAAGACAGGCCAGCTGAATGCACGAGTGTGTGTGTGTGTGTGTGTGTGTGAAAGTCTACTCACATTGTTGGTGAGGAAGCGCAGTGCTATGCGTATGATGAGGATGGCCCAGAAGATGTGGAGGCATTGCAGCACAAACAGGAGGCCGTTGAAAAAGTAGTAGCCAAAGAATGGCGGGTAGACAGTCACGGGGTAGATCCACGTGCAGTACAGGATCCTGAGACAGAAAGCATGGGTGAAGAAAGCGTCTGCAGAATGACAGCGAACCCATGAGACACACTACAGAAAACACAGGTGTTAAATAAACGAACAGAGCACGTGACATTCACATGGTGCATCCATGGTGTGCGTGCGTGCGTGCGTGTGTGCATGAGAAGGGTCACAAACTGTGAGCCATGTCTCTTCGTGGGTCGTTTGAAAACCACTGCTTTAACATATCAACGTGCGCGCCAATTTGTTTCTGCGCGGCTGGGATTTCAAGTGCACGTGCAGATTCGCGATTCATTTACCGAAAGGGGAAGATTACAAGGCGCGTGACGATGAAGATCGCAGCGAACACGATGAAGATGTAGTTGCAGGCATTCCTCCACCCAGCATAGTTGAACATCTTGGCAGACTGTCAGAAGGAAAGAGATAGAGACAGGTAGTGAGCAATCAACGTGACAGATCCAAATAATAAAATAATAATAAGTTGTATTATCCTCCACTCTACAAGGTGCCAGTGTGTCACTGCCAATTTAAGATGATTTTCAGATTACACTAAAAGGAAAAAATTATGAAGGGACACAGAATGCATACTTTTTA
Source organism: Percopsis transmontana (assembly GCA_025447815.1). Classification (NCBI taxonomy): domain Eukaryota; kingdom Metazoa; phylum Chordata; class Actinopteri; order Percopsiformes; family Percopsidae; genus Percopsis; species Percopsis transmontana. Next base: position 9,917 of record JAOEHI010044874.1, on the reverse strand, counting down.
GATTTAGATAAAGATGTGTTCCACTGATAAGTCATAAGAGACATCAATTTAGGGACAGGCTGACCCAATTCTTACAGGTTTGACATAATTTAAAATGCAGTTGGGGCAACTGATGAGGTCATTTGATACTGGCCTTGCACAATGGCTGTGTGTCCGTGAGAGTATACAAAGTGTCTATAATACTTAAACAGAAGATGGCCAGGTGCTCACCTCGAGGAGGTAATCTGAGGAGTCGTGTACCAGCATGATGAGTGTTCCAGCACGGATGTAGTTGACACACCAGGAGAAGCTGATAAGGAGGATTGTAGCTACATGATGGACAATCTGCTCCTTGAAGTCCTTAATGACAATGAGACAGTAAAGGGGACATGCTAGGGAAGGGAAATGCTGAGATAGTTTTGTTTGTGTGTGTGTGTGTGTGTGTGTGTGTGTGTGTGTGTGTGTGTGTGTGTTTGTTTTCAGGCAAACATGGCTAAAGCGGCATCTAGGATAGTACATTGTTATGGAGGAACATGCTGTTCTTGGCTTCCACAGTGCTAACCTCAAGGCTTCTCTGACAAAGAGAGTACACTAACACTAATACAAACATACCCACGTGTAACACAGTGTAATGTCCACTTACAGCCCAAGCCAGATGCCAGGTTTCATATTGATCCGATTGGAGCCCAGAATGTTACTCACTGTATTATTGAACACGTGGAGGGTGTACTTCAGCTGATTGGTGCCGTTTATGGCGTTTGGATTTTATTGACTTTCAGACAATCTTTTTTATTTAATCTCCTTATTCATCTGTAAGATCCCATAGGTATTTCCTGGCCTCTCTGAACAGCCGAATGAAGGAAGAAAATAATAGAGATAGACAAAAGTTGACTTACTTTGCGCTTGACGTCAAAGGCGACACTGACAAGCAGCGCGGAATAGAAGCCCAGCTCTATCATGTAGTACCAATACTGGGAGGGCAGCAGGTCCTGGGGGAGAGGGAACAGCTCTCTGAATGTTGCTCACACTCACTGAATGTAATTCACTGAATGTAGTTATTCTAGAAACATACCAGCACAGGAAAGCCCTCCCACATCTCCTTCAGGTCATACAGCCAGGGTTTCTGAGAGAGGAGGGGAAAGGAGGGAAGAGGAGAGGAGACGGAGAGAAAGAGGAGATATGAGGAGGTAGAGAGAAGAGGAGTAGCGGAGATGAAAAGAACGGAGAGGAAGATAAATGAGGTGACTCAGTATTGTATGGTGTGAAATGTGAGGTTATCACAAGACAAGCCCCCATTGCAACACTGTCAGTCATAGCTGATGGCAAATCAATTGACATGTGGGGGGGGTAGACATGGAGACCATGGAAGGGGTGCAGGTTTAATTGGAGGTACTCACATCGATGAGGGCGGCCACGCCAGCAATGAAAGCAAGAAGGTAAAAGGTAAATCTCCAACTGCAAAAGAACACACACACACACACACATAAACACACACACCAATATACACGCTTTCTTCTCAGTCATTAGGGTAAAACAATTATATTCCACAATTATAAATACTAGCTCACCATTTTCTAAGTGAATCTGGCTTTAAATGTTTCATAAAGGCATGTTCTGTCTCCAAACTGACATCGCAGAAATATCACATTTGAAGGTCAAGATTTAAAGTAAAGCCCGCATCACTTAACATTTAAGTGAATGAACTGTCTTCCTCCCCCCATGCACCCACCCCTACTTAAAACACACGCACAGAAATAAATTCTCACATACACACACAGTACATGTGTATACTGTTAGTATCTAGCTAAAACCTACATACACACCCCCATACAACCTAGGAAAAATATTTATCGATTGGCGGTGTCCTCTGTGTGCATGTTGCGTAACAGAGGTGGTATAGAGGTGAGGGCTACGAGGACACGGCGGCAGAGAAATACGGGGAGGGATGCATCCATGTGGAAGCAGACGGAGAGGCAGGGACAGTAAGCCTGTTGTCTGCTGAGGCACAATACGCTGATTGAGAGGATAGAGGAGAGACGTGCTAACGCGAAAGACACACACACACCGGCAGTGACAGCCATGCTGTGCGTGTGCGCTGCACGCACACACGTGCATCACTCCCCACCACCACCCCCACCGCGTGGCCAAACACGCCCGAGCCACAACGAGCACAATAACTATTGCAGAGCATCCTGTGGAAAATAACACCTTGGTGAACTTGTCTTCTGCCGCGGATGGTGACCATGACAACGAGCGTTATGGGGATGAACACACAGAACAACACAGAAGGCGCAACACAGAAGGCGCGACACCGGGTCGTGCGCTCCTTACACAATGTCTGTGTGACCACTCGCTGTGTGCATGCAGTGTGGTGTCATCTGTCGCTGCGTCGGGGATCCTGACTAGCTGCAGTAGCCCGGAGTTGGACGCTTGTCAAGTGACCCCAGCCTGAGCTGAAGGCTGCTCCTGCTACAGTAAATACCCAATCCAAAATAAGCATAAGTTTGTGTATGGGTCTGTAGGGGTGTGGCCCTGATTTAGCGCTGTCTGTATGGGAGGGAATGTCGGGAGGTGTGGTTCACAGGACTTGGGGATTGGGAACAGGTGTGGGCCATGACTAATCACCTGTCTCCCACAGTAAAGGGGCGCAGACCAGAACCGCAGAAACACGCCGGGAAGCAGAGAGGCCGGCGGTAACACGGGCAATTTACCAAGACCTGTACAGAATACTGAATAAAACGGTGTACGCTGTAAACACGACTTCACAAGTGTGCAGCGGTGTATGTTCGCCACAGGGTCATTGTGTGGGTGGCTGCGTGGGTATGGGTTGAGGGTGACAAAGATACACACATGATAATGTGTGTGTGTGTTATAAATAGAGGCCTACTTTTGCCATATAAACATGGGCTCATATATCCAGTGGAATTCATGGGTGGCAACTGTTACTGTATGTCCTAGCGTATAGCTAGCTGTGTATGTGTGTGTGTCAGGGGGGGTTACCTGGCCTCGCGGAACTTCTTTAGCAAGCTAGGCCTGTCCTGGTTCCTCCGTCTTCTGAACCACCGCTGCACCTGTCGCTCTGAACAGCCTGTCTGCTTACTGAGACCCTCTACTGAACTCTGAGGGACAAAGAGGAGAAGGTGTTCCATTTTCAGCACGTAGAGGCTAATTCAGGTTTACAGTAAAAGCACCTCTATGCACAGCGTACTTGCGTGGGGTTCTTGGTTATATTGCAGTAGTAGGACTCCAGAGTGGGGTTGTGTGGGGCTTTGAGTCGCACGGTTTGTTTTACCCCTAGGAGAGAGGCCAGAGGTGTTGCCACCATTCTGAAAACAGAATACGAATCAGAGAGGGAGAAGAGAGGGTAAAGGGTCGTAATAAAGCTGAAAGAAAAATTTACTGAAATGCAAATGATGATAACATACTAAGTAATGGTGGCTGGACAACATGTTTTTGAAGTAAATAATAGATTAAGGTTGACGAGGGCCTGTCTGGGACACATAAATAGCCATCTGCTTTAGGAAATGAAGCGCCATAAAATTAAATGATGAGACTTTTTCACAGCCGTTTTCACACCTGAAAGTCCGGATCAAGGTTCATGTTTTTGTTACAGTGTATACATTTCATCCAGTTAGTTTTGGTTTCACATTGCAATTTGCGAGTGTACTAAAGAACTTTGCATGACATACCTACGTGCTGCGTCTCCCTATACTTGACATTGATTGGTTTGTAGACAAGCGTGCGTCTGACGTTGGCGTGTTGTCAATTCGGCGGAAAAAATGTATGAACAGATTCAATAATAATATACTATTATTATTATGGCACCAGCAGCACCAAACTTAAAACGCAGTATTCGAGACTAATTCGAATTCGCGAACATGGTCACAATGTAGGAATAATGAGAAGTGATCAAAGAAAAATAAGATTACAGCAGATGGGTTGCTATTGTTATGTATATAAACTAATGTATATGAGATGAGGCAGGGAAGAAGAACAGAATGATCCACAAAAGGCCACCATACCGCTCAAAGATCTGACGGACAACAAGAAACACAAGGGCGATGGGCAGCGCCACCCAGAGGTCGCTGGCCTTGGCGTAGACCCTGCCATCTCTGTCCTCCAGGTCGGCCCAGCCCAGGCCCTCTGGAAACCACAGCCGCTCCTGCCAGAACCAGTCGCTCAGCCCCTGCAGCATCCTGTAACACGCAGCGACAGAAACGGTTTAACGTCGCAGGGTGAACCAAATATAAATCCAAAATAAAGGGGTACAGCCCCAAGGGGTAGTTTAACCAAAACCTCAACATAGAAGACACTGTGGAAAGCAGGTGTGTGATGTGGGAAAGTTTGCTACTATGTAATTAAGGACAATTGATAGGCTTAATTTTGTGCCTGTTTCCCTCTCATTGGAAGCCTGGCTGTGGGTTTTTTCTTAATGCATATTACAGTACAGACTACAGGGACAAGATGAGGCCCATGCAGGGGAAGGAAAACCAGAACGAATGCTTTACTCAACAGATGACCGACTTCTACTCACGGAATAGATGCAGATAAATGTTTTTGCTAGTAAGATTAGGTAGTGGCACAGAAAAAGAGGAGTGGAGGGAAAACTAGCATCTGGTGGTTATGACTCATCCATATGTGCACCTCCTTCCCCGCCAACCCCAACACACACACACACACGCACAAACTCCATCGCGAGTTCCTCTTCGCTCCATCTCCCAATCTGCCCACTGCAAATGTAAATTCCAAACCCTCCCTCCCCCGTAACCACTTAACCACACCCAAACCCCCTCTCCTCCAGAACTTCACCATTGTATAATGTCTTGTTTAAGACAGGCCTTGTTCTCTTTCAAATAAGCAGCTTTATTTGAGCTGTGTTGAGTAACATACAGCACTATTAAAGTAAGATCTTGGAAGTTGGCTGGGAAATTTTGAGTGTGTGAGTGAACAGGAATTATATAGAATATTATGGAGCTTCTAAAAGCTGGCACCTGGTACAGAGGTAGTGGCATGGTTGAGTCAGTAAGTTATTTTCCACATCATATCCGTTAGTCATGGCCCAAGTTTTCTGTTGCAACAGTGGGGCTGGCAGGGCACTGCGCTTTTCCTCCTCTCTCTCCCCCGTGCACAGGTGGCTGATGGGAAAGCTGACATGATTCTCCCAATAATGCGGCCAAACCTTCCACTTCAGTAGCTCTACAGCTGACTTCCTCTCGTCGTCCATGCCCCTGCTTAAAGGCAAGACTCTTCACCTCTGCCAAGTGCAGTGTGTATGTGTCTTTGTAAAAGGAGTGTAACCTAACCAAAAACAGATTAGGAGAGCTCATCAGCACAAATAGTGAAAGTGCAAAGGGCACTAGTGCAGACATTAGTCACGGGTGCTGAGTCACCTGGTTTGCAGTTATAACCTCTGGTTGTAAACTGGAAGAAACAATGTATCACCTACAGCCAGCTGGATGCACACAAACACACACTAAACAGAACACAAAAGACACACCTATGAACATGTATTGTGTTTTGCTTGCTTATGATTAAATAGGAAACCGAACTGTATTACAACACAATGTGTTGAACATATATTTGGGTCAACCTCTGTAGATTAGCTAGTAGTAGATCCAGCATGGTACAGCACTTCCTAACAGCAGCCCGAACTCTTGCTCCCATTGGATCATAGGATCATGTGATCGGACTCTGGCCATTTTGCTGATCCAATAAAGAGGAAGTCTCCCTCTCTCTCTCGCTCTCTCTCTCTCTCTCTCTCTCTCTCTCTCTCTCTCAAGTATACATCTCTGGAGTATACATTACAAATATGTGGTGATTCTAAACAGACATCCAACTTCCATCTGGGAGCATGGACTTAACTAATACAGTTGTGACACACAGGTTTACTATAACATCTGGGCATCTGTACCTTAATAAACTAGATGAATCTTGATGTACCAACCGCTAATGGGGTTTCAACCTAAAAGGATAATGAAGAGTAGTTGTTTAGGAATGAGTCTAACAGTAATGCAGACATCAGGGCTATGAAGCCCTTAGTATACCTCAGTGGAACCTGGTAAAGAATTTCATGTTGGAAAATTTTAAACAGACGATCAGCTACTAACTGACACCAGCTTCTCCATGGATGATAAATACATCATAGAATTTAAGATTCACTCAATGTTTTGTTTATCAAGAAGACAGGACCAGTTGAGGTTTACTAGAGAAACATAGTCCTGAGTTTGGGCCGTGAACTAATACTGCTAGAAAGCAGCATAAAGAGAAATGATATACAGATTGCTGAAATGGTTTAGTTTGATCAGTTTTCCAAGACATTTGTTCTACACTCTGCTCATTATAGACTACACTTCTGGGGCATTTTTGGTCCACTAGGCTTTCCATACAGCCATAGTAATTATTTACCATGTGAGAAGTTATGACACATCATAGGAAATCTTGAAAACCCATCTTTGTAAAACAGGAGGAGTTTGCATTTTTCTCCTGAATCACTACAATAAACTACGGTAAATAACTACAGTAACAGTAACAATATTTTTTTTTGCATTACATTTCTTTTTTTACGCCATAATGAATTGCAAACTTTGTAATATTACTTAAAAAGAGGAGACACAGAGTGGGATGATAAACTGTCAGTGCAAACAAGGACTAGATTATAGTCCGGATTTGAAATTATAAAACCATAGCTTCTATTATCTTTGAAAAACAAGAAAGGTAAAGCTATAATAACTGTATATTACATAAGGAAAAAACACTGGAATCAGCATTATATGGGATAATCCAGCCTTGTGCTGTATCTTAAATTACATTACATCTACTGTAGGAATTAAGCCTATGTCCTCAACACTGTCACAATGGGGCAGTATAGTCTAGGCATTGGACTCCCAGCCGCAAGGTCGTGAGTTTGATCCCCGGAGGTGGCCTACCTACCCATCCTTGAGCAAGATGCCTAACCCCTATCTGCTCAATGTAATAGCATCATGTATCGCTTTTATAAAAGCGTCTGCTAAATGACCTAATTGTAATTGTAATCTTTCAGTTCTCTAATGATGAATAAAGCCTTATAATACACATGTTGTGAAGCATACATGCGTTATGCACATGGTTTATTATCTGTAATTCAGGTCATGCCTGGGACATTTGGAATGAGGACATTCTGATGAGTGAGTCATACAATGTTGTCACGCTGATTGTCCTTCTGTGCATCTTGATTTAAAAAAGATGATGGGGTCAATTTCATTGGGGGAAAGGTATGTACAGTGAACAAATAGGCTATGAAATTACAGCAAACCAATCGTGTGTAAAACGAGATACAAATAGTTGCAGTAAATCGTTTCATCACTATTATCCTATTTTGTGGGTTTTAGATAGAGATCAGGGGAAAGCTTCTTTTAAGTCCTTTACCTGCTGCAGGCAATGTTCCTGATGAATTATTAATGGGGGGCCCTAATCAAACAGCAAGACTGACTTGAATAGGTCTTGCTATCAAGGTGTGAGGTTATTGTAATGGAGATCTTCTTATGCTGGTTGCGTGAGTATGCTTGTGCATGTGATTGAGAACCCTACATAGGGCAATTAGGATTGAAGGGTGAATGTAGATCTATTCGTCCCACTGAGGTAAAGCTACAGTAGCCTATAGGTCTACTGCCCTTTAGGACAGGGAGTCATAAATAGCTTAGTCATTAGCTGATAGCCCTTTAACTAGACAGTGGAGGCCACATTCTGGATAAATCTGATTGATAAGACCTGCAGAACAGAGGAATAGATTACATTAAATTACGTGCCCTGGGCAAAGTGTTAACAAAATAAAAAAAGTCTCAAGACTATTTAAAGTCAACTTGTTCTTCTCCTGAACTGTATGAGAAGTCTCACTGTCCTCTTTTACTTTGCCACTACCGCCTGATTGTTCCGAGGAAGCTATATTAGCAAACACATGATAATTTATAGGCATCATGAATATTCCTAGATGGTAGCCTACGTGTTAAAGTGGTTAAGGTGTAATTTATTCAAAAGTGGGTCGGGAAGATTATAATATTATCAGAATCAGGCATTTTATTATGGCTGCATTAACCCGGTTATAAATAAGAAAACATTGGAGAAAGCCATTATCCAAGCGTCGGCGTCGTGCCGAAATTGTTACCCCCACCGAAAATGTTCCTTTAGCCTACAATTAGGACTGTTGGCATTAAGGCTGCTGATGCTGGTCACAGACACTGTCCAAGTACAACAAGTACATTCAATTGTTCATCTGCTTACAATATGGACTAATGCTGGCTCGGTTGTATTCAAATAAACATTTCGACGGGGGAGGGGGGCTTAAACACGACGCCGACCCGGTATTCCCTCATGTCTGTTATCAGAAAACCACAAAGTTTGTAGATTAGAGCTGTCATCGTGGACTACGAAGTTTCAAATGGAAACACATATACACCAGAACTACTAATAATTATGTAAAACGTAGAGATGATAAGCATTTCCAAGTATGATTATTTAATTTCCACTACCAGAATGCGCAGTGACGTAGCCTACTGTTGAAGTGGGCGAGCTTGTGCCGAAAACACACACGCTTCCAAAGGGGTCTATTCAATAACATTAACGAGAAGTAGCGGTACTTACTTTGGTCTCCTCTCTTGTGGTAAAGCTCCAGTTTAGTGTGAAAAACTTTCGGCAAAGTTAAAAGGGCGCGCGAACGATTATATAAATTAATATGTTTTATTTGTATTTTATCTAACGTTAGTCCGAAAAATGCCTTTCTCCGAGTCCCACTCAAAGTAGCATTATGGTGCAGTTGGTCGTTTGTTTGATAGGCGCAGTTTACGGTCCGGCCCTGTTCTCACATCCTAACTGCATGTGTCCATAGTAGCCTAGAGGTTATTTTCTTCTGAGGGATGATAAAAAAAAACAACAATAAAAATAAAGAGTTGATGGGCTGTTGCGAGAGATTGCGAACTAATATTTTCTTCTTATCCTCGAAATAATGGAGACGACATCGCAACGCTATTGTTTCTTTCGCCGTTTTCCAGCTATATTCTTTCCTTTTTTTGTCTCCCAGGAGACGGGGGAGATAATCAAATTGTTGGCCGGGATAGGCGTAAATCAGCCCGGTTGAAGAACGGACTGCACAAGCTGCGAAAGGGAGGAGAGAGAATAACGGAGAGGAAGGGCCAAGGATGACGTTGAGGCACGTGAGAGCTAACAGCGCGTTTTGTTTCCGGTCCGTAAAAACTTTTAATCCACACAAAACACCATTAGCCTACTCGTGGTCACTTATTAATGGTTATATTACAGTAGCCTATATAGACTAAAATGTTAAATTACATGCATGCCTATTGCCTATATTAGTTTGTTGTTGCTGATACACACACAAGGCTGGCATTATTGTGCAGTAAATGTTGTGGCTGTGGAGGTTTTAACTAAACTATAACACCATGGCTATAACATAATGTCATAATGTTCTTTGCTTTCTAAAGCCACGGGCTCATTTAACACGCATGCTCTTTTAAGGACTTCGAGTTTTTTTCCTATTACCAGTGTATTGAACTGTCAAGTGCCAATATCAAATATAGGCCTAGTATTTCAACAGTGTTTATTCTACATTCATAATTATATATTCTGTCGCTGTTTGGGAAATCCACAGGAATCAACCCATAATTTATACACAACAAACATTATCCATTATCAACGGCATCTCCATATCAAGTCAAGGAACAGGTCAACCTCAACCTCCTTGATCAAACGGTTCACCTTTGTGATACATTAATGTGATTAATCTTTCCACAGAGTTCGTGAGAATACACCGAGAGTATGGCGCCAACCCTGTGTCATTCACTAATTAAAAAGTGATTATTACTTAACATTACAAGTTGCCTATATAGGCCTACTGTACGTGCGTCACCTACTTTATTATTTTATGGCATAAAGTAGGTGACGCACGTACA